>WWET01001528.1:223493-237055 GCA_011038615.1 Limnodynastes dumerilii | reverse complement strand
GAACCATCACGATTTAAAGTAAGGGTGGTGCTGAAGTTATAATGTGCGTTCTCCCATCCAGAAGTGGTCTCCCCTTGCATGCCAGGAAAGCTGGATACTGTGATTCGGATCTCCACTCTTGCAGTGCTTTGAGCTCCACAGCTGCTGAGGTCTAGATCTGGGCCAGTGATGACATAGCATGCCTTGGACTCTCCACAATGTCAAAGACCATATTATGCATCTAGGGGACTTAAGCACAAGAAATTCTATGACATGCTGAAGGGCAATTTGTTAGCCATACTGAAGAACAGGCTGACTTATAAAAGTGGCAACTTGGAAGTTTATCTTTGCTTGAAAGGTGCAGTTTCACATATTCAAAATTAATACCCAATCTAGAAATACAATTTTCCCTTTTTCATGCATTTGGATTGGATTTCAACTGCTTTTGCAGTCTGTGCATCTGTGCTACACAGAACACAATCCACAATTCTCCCAATATATCCTTCACAGAAGGAGCTCTCAAGGTCTCCAACTCCCTTGCATACTAAGTACAACCTTGCTACACCACTTGCCAGAGTTCATGAATTGACAAGTTCTCCTTGGCTCAAACAGTAAGCTAAAATTAGGCTCACTTTTACAAACTCTTCACTCATTAATCAACCTTAGGATCCTTTATCGGGCTGAACTGAGACCATTAAAATCTCTCCAACCTAATAGAATATTACGGCAGATAAGAGCCACTTGGCCCTTCCATGGCTGGCTGACCAGAATGGGGACTTATGTCCCCACCTTGTCCATGGCCGCTCTGGACCTTTTAAACAGCAGAACCAGGGCTCTGTGCTCCTTAAACAGTACCCTGGTTCCTCCTCGATGACGCGCTGGGCACAATGATGTCATAGACGTCAAGTCCAACACAAGAAAAGAGGACAGGAAGAAAAAAGAGAAGCGGCGGAGAAGACAGGAAAGAGACGGAGGAAGGAAGATTGAAGACAAGAAAGGTGAGAAAGAACAGAAAGTGCTGTGTGAGTGATAGTATGGTGGGCAGTGTGTGAGTGATAGTATGGTGGGCAGTGTTTGAGTGGTAGTATGAGTGATAGTATGGTGAGCAGTGTGTTAGTGGTAAAATGGTGGCGTGACTTAATAGGTTAGATTGGGTTATTTATGTTACATTGAGGAATATTATTTGATACCTTAATTGGCTGTACAAAGCGATGGTCAGGCCTAATACATTCTCTGACAAAACACCATAGTAATGGCAGGATACTTATGATGATTATAAAACTCCTGGGGACGGTACAGCTGTTTATACACTGGATCATCAGTGTAA
Source organism: Limnodynastes dumerilii (assembly GCA_011038615.1). NCBI lineage: Eukaryota > Metazoa > Chordata > Amphibia > Anura > Limnodynastidae > Limnodynastes > Limnodynastes dumerilii. Next base: position 235,749 of record WWET01001528.1, on the reverse strand, counting down.
TAATGTGCGACTATGTTCACAGATCCGTTTTTACGTGAAGTAGCGTGCAAATTTTTAGGTACGTTTAAACTGCGCATGCGTAGTATTTTTATTTACGTAAGTGACTTAGAATATACGCACGTAAGTGCTTCAGGCACGGCCATGTGATTCCTGAAAAGTTACGTGAAAGAGGGTGGGGGGAGGCATTTAAATGAGTCTTTGAGGGCGCGGTTAAATAGAAACACACGTATGGCATACATATACGCACGTAAGTAAACACGTAAAGTTAGAGGTGGTCTATGGAGGCATATGTCTACGATTGCACGCTCGTGAGAGAGGAGTGTTGGCTTGCTATGTGCGTGAATATAATTGCGTACTTTTGAACAAACGCATCTCTGAATATGGTCCGTTAACCCTAAAGTGCTCCAGTGGTTTACTGAAAATCACCCTTTAAGAACAGGCCGTTAGTTATGGGCCACTGATTGCCCTCCAGCCCCTAAATGTAACGCATACTTTATCAGCCTGTCACCACTTGGGGAAACATGATTATATCATATCCAGCCATATAAAGATACTAATACACCTTAAAACACTCTGGGCCTGATCCAGAACAACGCTTTGGAGCGAATTTACGCGTGGCGGAGACGTAAAATCGCGTATTTGTTAGTACTGCACATGCGCACCATAGAAAATACGCTCAATAGCGTAGCGCAATTGTGAACGTATGGGCCATTCACGTATGTGTCACGTAAATACTTACGTGTGGGCGTGCCAATTTTACGTGTGTCCAAAATACGTCTGAAATACATGAAGTAGACGGGGGGTTGTATTTAAAGTGTACAGTATGGGCGTGCTTAGCTGCGTAAATTCGTCTAGCCCATACGTACGTGTGCGAATGACTGCAGTTACGTTGGAAAAAGTTAAGGTAGGGTTTGGAAAGCGTATCTTGACAAAATACATATGTTCAAGGGGTGTGCCGAGGGGAGTGTAACGAATTTACGTGCACGAAAATACGCTACGCGAATAAACATACGGCAGACGTAGTTCTGGATCTACCCCTGTCTATATTTGTGGAGCCACAGGGCCACGGCCTCAACAGAACACGACATTACAACGTGCACCACACTGGAACATTAATTGACCAATGCACACAGGCTAAAGTGCTGGGTACAACTGCCCTTCCCAATTATTAAAATATCATCTGTGTAAAAAATCTGGAGCTTGTTACATTTCTTCAAACGGAGTTAGTCAGTGCCCTGAATCTTCCAGCCTCCATGAAGGAAATGGTCATTGAAAGAACCCACAGGTTGGGACCCGAACGTACAAACACTGAGGGACGACCCAGGGCCGTCATTGCCAAGTTTTTAAATTATAGGGGTAAGGAGGCAGTCCTTAGGGCCTATAGGGCCACTCCCAATCTTAAAATTCAGGACCAGAAAATTCTAATATTTCAAGATTTTTCTGCCCAGGTCTCACAAAAAGGAAGAGCCTTTGCCCCCATCTGCTCTGCCCTCCATGAGCACCACTTTCGCTTTACCTTGGCTTTCCCTGCGCGTCTCAGAATCACGCAAGCACCACTTTCGCTTTACCTTGGCTTTCCCTGCGCGTCTCAGAATCACGCATAAAGGTCAAGTTTATACCTATGATGACCCCCAAAAAGCCAGTTTGATCTAGACAGCAATCATGCCTCCCCTTCTAATATATAATAGAAAAGAAAATGGAAGCGCTAGGAGAAAATATATATGTAGTACAAAATTTATTTAAACACCGAATAAAATAAATATTAAAATATGCACATATATTGTTATTTGCAACAAAAACAACATATAAATAAGTAAATACAAAATTATGTCGCAAGGCAATCAGATTGTATACCAATTATATGACGTTTGATATGGATCACTGAAGAAGAACAGTCCAAAGTTCTTGTATATAAGGAGATAGTTTTAGTACATCTCCCAAAAATAAATGTGAAAGTAGAAAAAAAACAGGCCAATCAATTAATATGGTGATACACAGCAAAAAAAACGGCACTGTAAATAAAAATAATAGTAATAACAATCCTGCTCGAGAAGTCCAAATATCAGACAGAAAGATGTGATTAGAGGCTGATGTGGGTCTCGATAAGGAGTCGCTTATATTATCTGGTATATGAGATCTCTCTTTGTGATGTTAATAGTGGATGGACTGTGCGTCCACAGACATAGAAATAATCCACAAGATGTAATAAGCAGTGCTGCAGAGCAACCCTATGTAGCAGGAGTCTTTGGAATTGCTGTGTGCACCAGCTGGTGTGCTCTATAGTTTAGGGTAATATTTAATAGATACAGCTGTATTACTCACGGATCAGTTGATGTTGAAAGTCTGCAAGAAGATCTTAATATGCCGTATATAGCGGCTGTAGTGCTCTGTGGCAGTGATGTTCTGAGTCCGTCGGAAGAGTAATATGTCCTGCATATACAGCCGTAGAGCTTCTTATGAATCGTTGAGGGTGCTTTGACACAGAGTAAGATCTGTCTGATGTTATAGGAGCAATCTCCGCATAAATGAGAGAGAGCGATGCCGGCAATAGCTGAGTGTATATAGCTATCTCAAAGAGTATAGAGAGTGGTGTCCTGAGTTGGAGGTAATGTCCCAAATCTGTGATCCACGTTGCAATAAAAAGTGCTCTAAGAGGTGCTCTTACGCGTTTCTCCAATCGTGGTTTCGTCAGAGAGCCAAAGTGTAGAGGATAGGGCGGGTGTTTTTAAATATCCTTTATGTCAGGTGTTGCGTGAGCTTCACTAATGAGCTTTATAAATTCACTCGTTTTGGAAGTTTTTTGCTTTTGTTTGTTTTTATTATTGATTGTTTGTTCTCCAATGTGGTATAGGGAATCCAACTTACATAAGAAATTACCATAAATTACAACATTAATAATACCCAATTCATGGTAAAAATATCAATAGTGATAATCATCACCACAGTAACAATAGTAAATTAAAATAAATATAAATATAGAGATAAAAATAAATATAAATGGAAATTGAAATTAAAATTAGGAAAGGAAGACGTGCATACAGATATATCCATGGTAATAGTTGTTAACTTCAAGTAATGATCATATGTATTATTATTTTTATTTTTACTTTTACTTACTAGTGACACCATTGTTATACCAATGTTGTTATTAATTTTTCATATATATATATGGGTATATGAGTATGTACGTCTTAGACTTACAGTGAACGGCTGTGAATAGAATGGAATACAATATAAGAACTTCTTAACATGCGGTAATAATAATATCATATAGAGAAATATATAATCATATGATTTCTATAGTTAAACGTTAAAGGTTCAACCAGTGGGATCAGCATCATGTTAACCACATGAATTGATTCAATTCTACCTAAACAGAGATAAATGAATAAATGCAGTATAAACTATTTAATATGGAATGCTGACCATAAGACAATTATCAGAATATGTTGTATTAATCTATTGTAAGACTAAATAAATTATGATGAATATACAATAAATACTAATAACATTTGAAAAGAGGAGAAAATTTATATATATAAATATAAATTTCCTCCTCTTTTCAAATGTTATTAGTATTTATTGTATATTAAGGTTATTGTATATTCATCATAATTATTTAGTCTTAATATATAAATATAAATTTAATATAGTGAACTAACAGACCAAACACGCTGAAAGATAGCATCAGAGCAAAACAATAATAACTTACACATGTCAACAATATTATGCGCAAAGTAAAAAAAATAAAGCACAAATCGTCAAGCTCTTCACAGCAGTCCCAGATCTAGTAATGCTGTTGCCTGTGGCGTGTATTATGATGTATTACATGTATCTCATTGTCCTTTATGATGCTATTCCATAAACCTATGCTACAGATAAAGCAAGATACTGCTGAAGCTGGTTGCCTGGATACCGGCGGGGCGGGGCTTTGGGGCTCCCACCGACATGTCACCGCCCATCTCCCCAACTGACAGAATAGCTGAGGGTGCGGTGACGTCATCCTTCCTGCAAGCATGTCAGAGGGCTGTAGCATGGAGACAGCGGGAGCAGCCCATGTATAGCACAGCAGACCTCTGGTGCCTAATTCATGCACAGGGGAACCTCTTTTGCCCCTCCTCCACCCCACACGCCAGCTCCAGGGAGCGATCGCACAATACTGCCTGACGACCCTTTCATTTGGAGCCCGGCATCCTGTTACAGACAAGGGGCGGGAGAGTTGCTTGCCGGCCGGTATTGTATCTTACCAGCTGCTCTTCTCCTGTACTTTGTACAAATCGGAGTGAGGAGAGAGCGGTGACCTAGGAGGGTAGCAGATGCTGTTGAACTCTGGAAGCGATCAGCCGGAACAAGTTGCTCGTTACTATTTTTTAATGTATTAATATTTTAGAGATCTTGGCTAGCTGAGGTTGTTCTGTGTGCATCCTTTCCTTTCAGTGACATATGTGACATTGTATAAAGGAAAGCACGAATCAGGCCCTAGCTTGGATTACATGTTCAGGACACTCATTCACAAACCAGGAGATCCCCCTGCACCATCCATCAGAAATCAACCTCTACAGCCGGTCTGGTAAGTTCAGCTCTCATTCCGTAGCTGACAGAATGCTTTCTGTGTTAGTCATGTTATTTCCCCCTTTTCTTCTAGGACTTGCTTTTTTTATACTGTTTTCATTTATTGGCTCCTCCTATTTGTTGCAGGATAACCTGCAACACGGATCAGATGGTATATTGGCTTTGCTAATGTGTTTACTCTTTACACTTGATATTTTGTATTTGATGTTAAACATTGAATGCTGTATCTAATCAGATTTAAGTCTAAATTTAAGACTATGACATGGGAAACACAAGGCCTTGTCAATGGCACTAAAATGCAAAGGTTTCCTGAATTGCCTAGATTTAATGTGAAATCAAATGGTTTATTTGTTTATCTATGTTTTTGTTGTTGCCCTCCATTTAAAATGGCTGTTTATGTTTCACTTTATTATGTTTCTATAACATATAATATATTATAAAAGCACTATGCAAAAAAATACAAGTGTCATGCAGCTGCAAAGTTTATTTATTATTTGCACATCTGCTTTGTTATTTCCTGTTATGAAGGACAGGAAACTGTATCAAGTATTATTTATAAGGAAGCCAGGTGGATAGATCAAATGACAATTACTATTCTTTCAGTGACCACTGAATGACTGAAAATGTTAAATATCACGTATCAGTTTTAGTTGAGTGCTGCTACCCAGGAGAATACTTCCTCATTTTAAAATGGGATAAAAAAAAAACCAGAAAAAAACTGGCAAGCCACTGACCTAGCCCAATATGGGACCAGGCTGGCAAATGGTCTCTTGCCACCTATATCAGCCAACCTCTGGCCTTACCTTTTGTATTATCTTCTGGCAGTTTTTTCAAAGAGAATGGATGCTGACAGGGGCTCATAAATGGGAAAGTGCTATGGTTTTGTCAGAATTAGGTTTATGTTAGACAATAAAATCATATGCAAGTTACTATTAAAAAAAAATCCGTAACCTTGCTTCTTAGAAATGTCCTTCAAATTTTTTTGCTATGTGTGCTTGTTATACCTCCTATGTTTCAAATACTAATGTACAGGTGATTTCAGACATTGCTTTGGATTTATATGCAACATACTCTTTATATAAACATCAGAAACCAGTCTGCATTTTCCAGAATGGAACATATTACATAATAAACTTAGTAAAATATTGCAGGTTAAAATAAACAAAATCCTATTCTGGTGTTTATCTTAATACTACAGATCAATTTTAACATGGAAATATGGTATTTATATCCACTTATAATTGATTTTAAAAAAGTTCCAGCATTGGTGTATTTTGTATACTAACAAGCCTTCCTTCCCCCCATTTTAAACAGTTGCTTTATGTGTTGTGTTAAATTCTTGAATTGTGTTTTAATGGTGTAGTTGGAAGGAAGCTGGTTTGACCCTTCTTGTGATATAGAGAGACTCTGAGAGGGAACACATGACAGGAAGTTTATATATAATCACTGTGGACTGCATCCTGATTTCCATCATCCACTGGATCCAGACTTCTATGCGGACAAGGGGGCTACTTTATTATGATTGAGCCACAATTTTACAGTCAAGTATTCCATAGATGTGGTTTTCCATTTAAGAAGATTTTATAAAAAAAATGTACAATGTCGGGCATTAATGCAAATGCTTTACAGGTGTAGGACTATTATGGCTCATTAGTCTGTTTTTATATATTGTCTTCAACATGACAGTAAATATTAGTGCAGTTTGCACAGAATCAATCAATCTTTGCATACACACACATCTGTGCTACCCAATCGGAAAGCATATTGCCCTGTCCAGTTTTAAGAGCAACACTTCTAAAAAGTTAAGACAGAGGTGTTAGGCTGCTTTTGCAGGTGGGCAAGATTTCGTGTTACAGTGTATATTATAGGGGTGTGGGTCCCCGAAAAAAACGGCCTTGTTTCGATAGGGCCATTTTCTCAATGAGGCATAGCAATGGATCCACGGAGTACTGCACACGGTGCTCCGAAATGTAAGCCTGAAAACTACCCCAACCCTTCCCCTAATTCTAACCCTATCCCTAACCCTCTCCTTTCCCACAGCCTGACCCTAATTCTCCCTTTCCTGCAGCCTGACCCTAACCCTCCCTTCCCCACAGCCTGCAGCCTGACCCTAACCCTCCCTTCCCCACAGCCTGACCCTAACCCTGGAGAGGTTACTTAGCTTTCCCGTGGTGCGGGTCCTGCGGTGGCGGCGGTGTTTCCGAAAAGGAATGGGTGAGTATGCCGATCGGCATACTCGTTCACCCATTTTGAAAAAAAATTCTAAAATGGAGGGGTATTCAAAATAGGGGAATCCGAAAAGAAACTTTCGGATGCCCCTATTTCGGAAATCCTTCATTCTATGCCGGGAATACTGATAATATAGCTATGTCATCGCTCTGATTATTGATTCAATCTTCAGAACTGCCACTGTTTCATGTTCACTCAAATCACAAGGATAAAAAGTAAGGTATGGTTATGAGAAGTCCACCCCACATGTACAACAATCACAGATCCCAACACATACTAATTGTAAGCAGGGCCGTTTTTAGGGGCGGGCGACCCATGGTAACTTAAAGGGGGCACCCAGCAGGGCAGCCCCCCTTCCCCTTTGGGTCTCCCTGCCCTCCTCCATGGTTCTCACGCTGAGCCAGGAGGGTTGCTCCGAGGCGGAGGTGCACTTCTATCTGGTGCAGTACAGCTCCCTCACCCGGCTCCAGAGGCCGGGGGGGTTTAGAGTGCTGTAGGAATAGGGGTGACGGGTGTGAGGGAGAATGTTGCAGTGGCGTGGGAATAGGGGTGACGGGTGTGAGGGAGAATGTTGGAGTAGGGTAGAAATAGGGGTGAGGGGTGTAAGTGAATGACTGCATGTAGACCTTTATTTTGCAGGGTGGGTGGTGGTGGTGGGGGGGGGTTTCGGTGCCAGGAACTTTTTTCGCCCTGGGCTCTTTAAGGTCTAGAAACAGCACTGATTGTAAGTTAGGATATTGTCCAATATTACTTGTTTTATATTATTTTCTTGTTCCAATCCATTATCTAAGATCTCCACAGTATAGAGTATATTGGTTATGTTTAACCTGTGTTGTCTGCTGATATACTTCTTAACATCATCCTTTACATTTCCCTGGTTACCCAGAGTAATAATATAACACTCCTGCTTCTTTTTATTAACCTTTTCTGACCTCCTAAAAGCAAGAAAAAAACATTCCCACCAAGTAACCTTTTAGCTGTGGCAATAAGTCCATCTGATTTTGCTACATAAGATGTCAAAACTGTGCTTGCTTAAGAGGATATATTTAAACTATATAATATATGTTTTTCTTCTTTATAGTTACTGTATGATGTCACTGGTCCAGACCACTGGCAGTTTAATTTGGGAAGCAATCAGTTTCTGTGGTTCTGATGTAGAATGAAACATTGGGTTGGATCCAGACTTAAGTGCTTGAAATTAGTTATTCCTGGGTTAAACCATGTTGATTGCAGGGGAGTCATATTTCATCTGTTGCAAACTGTATTACAGTTGAGAGGTGATGTTTCCTATCCCAAGTCTAAATAACAGTGTGATAGTAAAGCTGGTCAGTATCTGTGTGCAGTAAGCAATGCAAAGATATATACCTGCATGCAAAGAATACAATTAACTTTACTCCCCCCGCAATCAACATGGTTAAGTCAAGCACTTAAGTCTGGATCCAGCCCATTGCCACTTGATGCATTTAGCATTTTTTGTTTACGCTGTTTTGCAATGCACCTGTGCAGAAAACATATTGAATCACATGTGAGATTTAATTTGTACAGTGTGTTGTGGACTTAGATATGCTATTTGCATCCAATTCATACTTGGAAGCAATTACATTTCAGTTGCTTTAGACATTTTGCTTTGCAACTATGCATCCCCTGGTGTAGCAACTAAAAGGAAAATTCACCTAGACATGTTACAACAAATAAATTAGTTTTCTAAAATGATCTGCATGAATGTCTATAGCAGCAAAATTGTGAGCCACAACTTTAAATCACGGTTTATTATCTATCGACTTGCTCATAAGTCTTTTCTTACATGGTCATGTGCAGCAGAGAGGTGAATAGGGGCATAGTGGCTATATTTAATTATGTATAAAGACTCATACTGATGGTGTTTCCTATCCTGCTGTGTGAGACAAGTCCCTTCTAAACAGCAAAGACTTATAGGGAATGCTATTCCAGACTCTTGTGCAATTACATAATCAGCATTCTTCTGTTTGTGCTGCATTTGGGAGATAAGATGTATGTGGAAACATTGTGCTTAGCTTGTAGCATTAACCATTTTTGATAATCAACTTAAATGAGTTTAATAAATAAGGCTTGTTCATCTATGTCTGCTTGGGTCATATTCAGTTACACAATCTGAAGATGTTGATAAAATTGCAGAGAACACTTATTAGTAAGTTGGTTTATGTGACATAATATGTAATCAGTGTTAGCCACCATTTAGTACTTTAATCTCCTTTAATTGTGCAATACTGCAATTTAATTGCCTTTGGTGTGGGTTCATCTTGTATGCATAGTAAGATTAGACGTGATCCAGAACTAATAGCAGATTCCACATGAGAGCGTCCATTGTGGAGGCTAATGAACGGAATTTATGAAATGTGGATACTTCCCCTGGCATACCTGTGTGCACACCAGTTTTACTGATCACCTTGATGTCAGGTGCCTGGAGGGCTTTATCCAGATAAGTATATACAAGGAAAGGATAGAAAGAGCAAAATGGGGGGGGATATGAAAGATGGGAAAGATGAAGGAGAAATAAGGAAAGTTAAGGAGATTATTCAGGATATTCAGTAGGTTAGGGAGAGAGGCTCCAAAACAGGAAGCCCAGTGTTCCCAATCTCACAAAAAGATTTAGCAGTATTTTGCATATTGCATTATGTATTGTTTTTTGTTGTGTTTTGTATACGAACCAGGTCATGTCGATAACATTGCGGAAAGTGGGAGCATTATATTGTCTTCAATTCAAAGCAATAGTAAGGGCATGTAACCGGATGTCATATGTAAGATTAACCGGTTCTGGCTAGTTGTAACTTCAGGGGAAGGAGAACATATTCTGGAGAGAAGGGAATAGCAATATCTAGGGATTGGAGAGAAAATCCCTCACTTGCAGCTGTGATCTGATCCTGGGGAAATCCCACCAAATCTGCAAACAGGAACCAGGAGCTGTGCATACCCTCCAACATCTTTCAGGAGTGAATTTAGCTGCTCCAGGCGGTACCAGGTACCATGTGCCATTGATAATACAATTTATATCTATTTTCTTTCATTCTAATGCACATAGAGGAAGAAATTACACATTCTCTTATGTCTTTCCCAGTCCAAGAGTCCAGCGTAAGATCTCTATCCCAAGCCTTTTTAAAAGCTACAACGGAGTTAGAAGGATCAGGAGTCTCTGTAATATAAAGATAGACCTTTTAAAGGAAGATCGTTTCCTACATAAAATCCCAAAATCAGTAGTTTGGTGTTAAGTCAAGATATAGCTAATAGAATTATAACGGTGTCTAATTTGTAAATATTGATAAAATAGAGAATAGAATGGTTGGTTTTACTGTACACTTTTACTGTATAATTTAAATAAATATGCCCACCATGTGAAATACGCATGATGAGTGGGCCCGTCTACTGTGTGGAGACTGCACATTACAAACTGTTATGTGATTTATCATTTATAGGGGGTTGTGGAAAGGTAATATAAGTGTAACAAAATCATCTATGTACATAAGTGACAAAGTAATACAGAGGGAGGTTAGACCTACGCTGATCGTAAGCATAAAAACGGCTTTTTGTACTAACTGCGCATGTGCGGGGAAGATTTTACGCTGAGAAATTCTGAGCGTATGAGCTGTCAGCGTATTAGCTTTGCATTAATGCTGGAGTGGGCGTGCCTGCATTACGAAGTCCGTAACTCCACGCCTAGGGCGGGGTGAGTCATTTAAATCGTACAGTATGGGTGTGGTAAGCGCTGTAACTATGCAATGACCATACGGACGCACGTGGTTACAAACAGAAAAGTTAGGGTAGGTTTTGCCAAGCGTATGAAAGCCAAACTTAGTACGACTAAGGGGAGTTCCTATTGCCGTGCATCGAAGATACACCAGCGTAGATCTGGATCAGGCCCAATGTATCGCAATCTTCATAATTATAACACAAATAATGACTGATGTGGACACAAAGAGAGGCCTCTGCTCACAAAAGCTTACCTTCTAGAGATGATGGCTGGGTACAGGTGCTGAAGGAATGCTAAGACTGGAGAATAAGGAGGACAGAAGGTAAAATGGAGGAAAACAGGAGATTAGGATTCTGATAGCACTGAATAGAAAAATAGCTTGGAGGATGCGGTGCGAATGTAAGACGTGAAAAGCAGGTGATTTCCCATCCTAGCTATTGGAGAACTTCCACTTTTCTTATGTTTAGATTCCGTCTGTTGTTTACAGCTTTGATTTGGTGTCCTTGTCCTGAGAAGACATAATTTCTTTGCCAACCTTAAACGGAAGATTTTCCCTGTATAAGTCTGCCCAGCTGAAAGATTCCTGGCAGAAAAAAGATTGACTGTTAGGATGACCAACCAGTGTTATTTGTGAAGTTGTGAATTTATTTTTTATTAATACAATAACTAACTGAATGATCTGTATATAATACAAAAATTACAATGGGCCGGTCCAGGATTAAGACACATTTCGGAGGCTAGCATTTGTAATTGCTGATCCTATATTCTGTACATTGAGGGGAGTGCACATTCCCTGCACTCCCCTCATGCGTATGGGCCTTCCATATACAGGATCCTACCTTAAGTGTCTGCATGTGGAAGGACCGCATATGGTATGCAGGATGGTACGTAAGGGCTTAGCAAAGCCCTTACTGTACGACCTGCTTTTTGTCCCGTACACATAATGAGTGGGCCCATCCTGCTGTTGGAAACATACTTATGCATCAGAACGGGAAACATACTTACACGTCAGAACGCAGCATTGGTCGTGTTCCCATGCGTAACTTCCTGTTCTGCACATGTGCAGAAAGAACGGCAGCTGACTTAACAACGCAACATTCGTAAGCCAGCTGTCGCTATCGGTTTTGGATGCAGTCCATGTTATAGCCATAAAAATGCTTTGCAGGAAAAGGTTTTCTATCATTTACAACTGAACAAGTTCTATTTTTTACATTACTTTTTTTACGTTATTTTTTTTGTTTATCGGAAAGGTTCTCTAGCCTTGTATTAGCACGCATGTGAACATCAAACTGTATGTGCTATTGTAATAACCATTATGAATCACTATATCTGTAAGGAAACTGGGTGTATTCGTTTTCAGACCTTCCTTTGTTTTGTATGGTTCTTGTGATTAACGTATGAGGATTCTGTCTTCTTGCCAGAAATTCAGCTTCCTGTTTGAGTAAGTTAAACCCCAGAGTGTGAGTGACTCATTTAATTCCGTTTATAAGGGTTGTTCCAAAACTAAATTTATAGACAACATTTAAGTTGGAATAATACCACACAAAAGTTGAAAATCTTTAATATTAGATGTTACTGTTACATTTCTTTTACATATAACATAGAATTTCTTGTGTCTATCTATCTATCTATCTTCAATAGAAATATATATATATATATATATATATATATATATATATATATTCATATAGAGTTGTAGAAAGTCACTCTCAAGACTTAAAATCGGTGCGA
>WWET01001528.1:191601-203706 GCA_011038615.1 Limnodynastes dumerilii | reverse complement strand
CATAGTAATATCCCCTCAGTCCTGGTAGTAACACTGCTGTGTGACTGATCATACACAGCACTGAGCACTGTTACCATACACCCTGTCTCTCTCCATAGTAATATCCCCTCTGTCCTGGTAGTAACACTGCTGTGTGACTGATCATACACAGCACTAAGCACTGGTACTATACACCCTGTCTCTCTCCATAGTAATATCCCCTCTGTCCTGGTAGTAACACTGCTGTGTGACTGATCATACACAGCACTAAGCACTGGTACTATACACACTGTCTCTCTCCATAGTAATATCCCCTCAGTCCTGGTAGTGCTCAGTGCTGTATGTGATCAGTCACACAGCTGTTACTACCAGGACTGAGGGGATATTACTATGGAGAGAGACAGGGTGTATGGTAACAGTGCACAGTGCTGTGTATGATCAGTCACATAGCAGTGTTACTACCAGGACTGAGGGGCTATTACTATGGGGAGAGACAGGTTGTATGGTAACAGTGCTCAGTGCGTATATGATCAGACAAACAGCTGTTAATGTTACCATATACCCTATCTCTTTCCATAGTAATATCTCCTCAGTCCTGGTAGTAACACTGATGTGTGACTGATCATACATAGCACTGAGCACTGTTACCATACACCTGACTGTTCAATTGTGTGATATATAGCGCTTCCCATTTATGTATCAATCCCCAATGTCCTATAGAGTGTAAGCTTGAGAGCAGGACCCTCTTACCTCCCAGCATTGTTATAATGATTGTTAAAATTGTAAAGTACTATGTAATATGATAGAGAGAGAGTCCTCTATCTCATGAAATCCCTTCTCACTTCGGAATCCCCTTTTATAAAATCTTTGTAGAAGCTTAGATATATCCAAGTGCTGTATTTAGACCATAAGTTAACAGAAACATTATGATAAATATATTCAGCCCGTTTAATATGTATTTAAATAGACCATTGTGATATTGACTCTATGCAAATAATTCACCTATGATAAATAGACATCGGATTATACGCACTATCAAAATGCCAAAATATGCATGCAAATATGCACTAAAAAAGGGCGAAATATGCACTTAATATGCACAATCAAAATACTATTTATTATTAGAATGAACGTTTATTTTCACAATATTTTTATATATATTAATAATCAGTTGTAATTCTTGTGACAATATACAATTACATTGCAGCTATATGGGAAGCAGTACTCACGATCTAGTCTAGTATTTTTTTGATGAAGGTATTCTCTTGTCACAAACCCTGCAGAAAATCACAGTGCCATCAGTCGTAAATTGCCCTATTTTTTATCTCAGCTATATGGGAAGCAGTACTCACATGTTGATCGATCTAGTATTTTTTTGATGAAGGTATTCTCTTGTCACAAACCCTGCAGAAAATCACAGTGCCATCAGTCGTAAATTGCCCTGGGTAATTTTTTATCGTTATTTTCGTAGGTTAACACAGCGAGCAATTGAATGACAAACAATTGAATTGTGTGAAGTAAGAGTGCCGCACTCCCTTCCCCCCACGCGCTCCGCATCCTGCCAACGCTTTCGCCTAGTGCGAGCCAGCGGATAGGGTTCAGTGCGCTTGCCGAGTGCGTGTGAGGCGCACGTCACTGGCTGCGGCACGCCACCGTTCCCGCGTGATACAACACGCCTAACACATTTAACTACTGAAATAAGCACTGTCAATGAAAAAGTACTAAAATATGCAAGAACGCTATAAAAATAGCTTTTTATGTATTTGCATATGCAAATGCATATAATCCTATGTCTAATGATGACAGATACCTGATACCAGAACTAAGTCTTGGAGACAGTGCCTCCTCTGGTGGAAACTAAAATTGCAAAACAATCCAGGAACACTGGTGGCCTCTGATGAAAAAGGCCAGAATCACAAGTCCTGCGACACAGACATAACAGGCATGGGTCGTTCTGATTGTAGGTGTGCACATGCAAGTAGCATTAAATGTTGTGTTTAAACATAATTAAGCATGATAATTCTTATAGTATTGATTTATATATATTTTTTGCCTTCGCGTTCATGACCATTAACACCAGCGGCTCAGCTATTGATTTACTACCCCCGTTGCGGGGAATCTCCTCCAAGATCTGCTACTCTCGCTTTCCCTATATGTGCTGCACTGACTCTGCCTATAGTGAGCACCAACGATCTTACTGAGCGGTTGGCGGTGGTGCCGCCGGGGCTTTAGTGCATACACACAGACATCTAAGGGATTGTGTCTTGGACTGTGAGTAGAACAACTGAGGAGTACAACTGATAAGTTGTCATCACTGAATTCCACAGAGAAATGCACAGCATTAGCTGATGATCGAACAGCAGTTTACTGGTGGTGAGAATCTACTTTATTATTATCCTGAGTAGCAATAGTCTGTTGAATGCATTTTATAAAATCATCATTTCAATCAACTTATAGTTAAACTATTTACATTCAACTGTCCAAGTGCAGCCATACTTTATTTGCTGACCTTTATATTTGGTGAAAATAATACACTAGAAGACGTGAATTGTTTGTTCAAATCTGCACATTGGATTGATTTGTATCTATTTTATTATTGATTGAAATCAATGACATTTCATCTGGTCTGGATTGCTTAGCATATACAAAGCAACAGTTTTTTGCAATATTAGTATCTTTTTATTCCTCATTTATGGCTGGTTCAATATGAAACATGAGTTATGGACATAAACACTGAGATTTTCTGCTGATAACTGTTTCCTATTACACACTTCTGTTAAATTCCAGGTTTCTCTGTGTAGGCACTTTGGGCCGTAATCGTTTACCAATATAAACTACTGCACATGCGCAGTAATTTCGTTACGATATCTGCGTTACTTTTTGCAACGTAGATTCTCATTTTTCCTTTCAAGGGACTTATCCTCCCTGAAAGAGCTGCTGCAGAGTTTCTCAGATTGTAGTATTTAATTATACTGGCAAACCACAAGCGCTCCAGCAGGTGTTTTTTGGTTGTTAATGGATTTATATCTATTTGGCCCTGGTGAAGGTACTTACATACACATACTGTGGTCTTGAAAATGTATTTTGCATTGAAATACATACCTTTAACAATGACCATTTGCAAAAATCTACATACGGCCAATTGCCTTTGCTACCTCCTTCCTCTCATACAATTGGACATACCACCTGCAGGTCTTAACTGGAATTGCAACCTATTTTTCTTGCAGCATTTGTACTGTAACATGTAGTTTGATAACAAGGTCCAATGTTTGTGGATTATTTAAGATTTAAGTGCTACATCTGTAACTTAGGCTCTGTTGCGGAGGCTAACGTACGAATTTTGGCATCCACAGTTGCGCACGCAGAAATGCAGGTCACTCCCCCTGCTTTCCTATGTGCGGCATTGATTTTCATGGTCAGGACCCTATCATAATTTTGCGAGCATTGTTGTGTGGAATATTGAATTGTATCTTACTGTACAATAAATACCTATGCCCAACCACCGTGTGTATCTTGTGCGCATGATAAGTGGGCCCATCCTCCGTGCTGCGTTCTGATGTAGAATTATTGATGCTGTTCATGTGCAGTACCGATTCACAGTCAGCTGATTATCTTAATTCTGGATCTGGCTCATAATGTGTATCCATGTCCTCTGTAATTTCAAAGGGATTTTTTTGTCTAGTAGTACTAAAATAAAAATAATCTGGCGTTCATCAGCAAATATAAATTGGTCATGTCAGACATACTGTCGCTGTCTAGCCTTCAGCATGCTGCTAATTATGATATCTTGAGGGCACCTTGGAATATATTATACAGAATAGGTTATTTAAGTGCAAACAGACATTAGTGAGTCTGGTGCTATATGAGCAGTAGCCTTAAAATGTTAATATTTTTGTAGTTTCAGGATTTTAGTAGTCAAATTATTAACTTATAAAAACAGAAGGTTTGAACCCCATAGCCAGAGTTCCAGGTGCTGTTTAAATACAGTGCACACAGTCTCTCTCCAAATATATGTAGAATTCCAACACAAAAACATTATCCTTTTAGGGTGCCAAAGAGTTACATTTTTATTAGTCAAATTAGTGTTCAAGCTGATTGTTAAAAAGCGAAAATATTGAAATCCTCGACAGGGTACCTTTCTATAGCGTTACCATGTAAGCAACTTGTAACAATTTATCAAGCAGTATAAGCAAAAATAACAAAAAAAGGCTCCACGTCCGGGAAATCAGTAGCGGGCAGCCTCTGTGCTCGAGGACCCCGCTACTGATTTCCCCAGCATGGACCCTTTTTCATCTAGAGACTTGAAACCAGGACCTGACTCCCACGCCCATCCTTATTCCAGGGAGGGTCAGATACAAGCATGGAAATGTGAAGACTGGTTGTGAGGCTGGTAATGTGGGCAGGGACAGACTTTCACTGGACTAGCATAGAGAGTTGCTTTGATCTATAGCATCAGGGAGTCTCCTGATTCTATTTTTGCTTATACTGCTTGATGAATTGTTACAAGTTGCTTACATGGTAACGCTATGGAAAGATACCCTGTCAGGGATTTCAATATTTTTGCTTTTTAATAATCAGCTTGAACACTAATTTGACTAATAAAAGTTTAACTCTTTGGCACCCTAGAAGGATATTATTTTTGTGTTGGAATTCTACATATATTTGGAGTGAGACTTTGTGCACTGTATTTCAACAGCACCTGGAACTCTGCCTATGGGGTTCAAACCTTCTGTTTTTATCTGATTGACTTTGGGCTTTATAGTAGCACCCCCGCCCGTGGTGGGGTTGATCCACTCCATATCATTTACCTTACTAGCGTGGCATACTCTTATGTTAAACTATTCACTTATAATGAAGAGCCATTCAGAACTAAAGTGGAGGGGCATAGCTACCTTTTTGTTGGGATGGTATCACTTTAGCTTACCCACTTAATTGATCAGGATTAAGTAGATGGGTTTATTTATGCAGGTTATTCAGTATTTTGCTAAAAAGTATCTAGTGTTATTAACTTTATTCTCATTCTGTGTTATTGCTTGAAATCTGTAAATCCAATATTTCTGATGAACTCCATCTTAAATGTTTGAGATTGCAGGAAAGGTTTTTAAAGGTCGCAGAGCTCCTGATAAATCTGGAATTTTAACATTGCATTTATATTACATTTTCAGGAGTGTATCTAGGGATTTGGGCACCCCTGGCAAAGTAAGGGACTGGGATCCACCCTCCCCTCCCCCTTTCTCATGTCCTGCTCCACTTACCTGTCCTATAGTATGACGGGCAGTAGCACAGCTCAGTGAAGGAAAGCTGAGCACCATTACTAGATGTGCAGTCAATTCCACAATTGAATTGCAAGGGCCATTAAAGATATTGAAACCTTTCAGAAATAATTAGACTTTATTTGTATGTCATTACTGTGGTCATCAAAGGAGGAAGTGATTGACTATTTCCATAACATATTTTTAATTTTGGAAATGTTCAATGGAAAACCTTAGCAGAAACTGTATTAGCTGATGAAGATGTTATCAATATTTTATCTGTCTTACCGCTATAGAAGTTACACTTTGTAGAAATGGACGCATTATAAATAAAATACAGAGTTTGTTTTAGATTGTTGGATTAAAAACTTTTATTTGTATAAGATTTAATATAAAAGGGAAAAAAAGCAAACCCTGAGAGCAATGCTGCACTACCTGTCTGGCAGGTGTCTCGTGATAAGACTAAAGTACACTCCTAACATGATTGGTTCCCACGGCTCACCCTCAACTAACCCTGGGATTTACTTGCTATTTATTCTTTTCTTGCTATTCTTTGCTCTTAGCTATGTTGTACCCTTTGTAAATGGCTATGATTCTTCCACCAACGTTTATTTAGTTTTTATTTTAAATAAGTATAAATTTAGAAAACCTTTTTTTTTCCCCTTTGTCCATTGACCTGATATTTTAAAAACAATAAACATATTTGTACTGTGACTGTAACTAATCAGGATGAAGTATATGTAGTAGTAGGTCAATAATGGTTTTTTTTTTTTTATCCAATATTTCTGGTGAACTTCATCTTAAATGTTAAGATGGCAGGAGAGGTTTTTGAAGGTTGCAGAGAACTTTCCTACTTTTCCAATAATACTTTAGGCTTGTGGTTTAACCTTTAGCGAAAGTGTATAGTTCACCTAGAACAAGATGTCTTTTGTTTTAGGGAAATAACTGGATTTGGTTAAAATATTAGCATTTTCGGTACTAATTGAAAAGCTCCATCATTTTGCTGTAGATATATTATCTCTTAAATCATCTTTAAAAATATGTCACATGTAATCCCAGTATCTTGTCTAAAATTAAAGTAATGTTTTCTAATTTCAAAAGACAAAAACCCCAAAGCACCAAACTCTAATCATTTACTTTTGGATTGTGTTCTTCCAGTTAGTCTACCTTACCTGAGGACATGGATCACCTTCAAAAGGTTATTCCTATGACTACTTATCTGTTTCATCTTCTGTGTGTTTCAGAGTTAGCTGCATTAGTTAGGGAGAGAGGATGCATCATTGGACTGTAGGAGGGAGTGATGGTAAATAGTAGTTTGTATTATAGCATTATTAATTTGCTTCTGTGGCTTTGGTTGATAGGTGTGTCGTGTTTTCATAAGTACAACTGAATATATCATTTCTGTGCTTTTATTCAATACAAGGGAGCAAAAATGTAAATCGGAATCAGCAGCCCCTCCCCTGTAGATTAGCATTGTTACTATGGTTTTTATTATTATTGTTTTTGAATAGTACATCCTTGGAGCTAGACTATGTGATCACCTTTTGTTATGAGAAATTGCATCAGACAGGTGCTAATTCTTGTGGGACCTTTTGGTGGATGATGCGAACAGTGCTCTATTCATCAACTCCCTGGCACAGTAATTAATACACGTTTAGAAAAATCTTTTACAAGGTATACCTTAATTTCCAAGCTAAATTGAAAAATCTAATGGTAAATTCTTACCTACATAGTTTGCAAATCAGTTTATTTCTTTATGTATTCCATTCAGATGTTGAATACTAAATAATGTAGCAAAGAATGACCATATTTTGGGCTCAGTTTTGAGTGCGTAGTACCAAACCTATAGTGTTTTTAGGGTAAATATTTCTACATATTTAGGCTGTTGCTAATTTTTGTATGTGGGCCATGCACAATGATTTTGATTTAGATTTTTACAGATTTTACCAGTATTCCAACAAAACAGAAAAAAAATACAGTTTACATTAATATCTGTAGTATTTTTAAGCTTGAATAAAAATCTGATCCTTATGTGGTCCTGATCCAGATCTCGGGTCCCCGCGGGAGAGGGTGTGCATTCCCCAGTCACTCCCCTCTATTGTGCGGAGGTCTGGATTTATAAGCTAGGCTACCTTAATGCATGGATTTGTGTCTGATTCATGTGAACTGCTGATTGTTACCCCTGGCACTTAATTAACATGCGTATACTAGACACGTGGAAGACCTGTATCGCCCCACCTCCCCATAGGGATCTTCTAGTGTATGGAATGGAGTTCTGTATGCTAGGAGATCCGTAGCGTAACATTTGACCGCGCCTGAGGATCTGGTCCCATGTACTTCAGATGGCAATATGTAGGCACACTGTGGGTCTTTCAAAGCACTCTGCTATAATTTCTGTGGACTATTCTTTTCACTGTTAACATTTTACCAATTTGAAATATTGATTACAAGACACTAGACTAGATTTCTAAACAGGGCCTGACATATTTAAGTTAAATACATTTTAGATTTACTTATACCTAGAAAGAACCAAGTCCCTGACAGTTTCCATAATTTCAACACATTCCATACCCTGATGTGTCTGTGTGACCGCTGATCCGCGTGAGTGTGGGATACCCTTTCCACACTGTACACTGCCCTAGCGGGCGGAGGGGAAATGCAGCCCATTCTTTGGAAATTACATCAGATGAAACTAAGTAGTTCCATATGATGCTAGAGACGCTAGTGTTAGTAACGTATTATGCGCCCTCCTGTCAAATCAGCGTGCGTAAGTGGCCTGACGTACCTTACTCTGGATCTGGTCCAGTTATTAGAATATATTGCAAAAATAGAAAAAAAGTGCTGTTAATTATTGGATTAATCTTGGCTAATATCAAAGATTAACATTGGTCTAGTAAGCTGATAACTTCCATAAGCAAATTGAGACAAGTGAGAATCCATGCATGTAGTTCAAGAATTCCGTACATAAGTCATATGGTCCAATATATACATATTTATGCAGCTTGTTACATACTGTATCAAAATAACCAAAGTTCAATATATCGCCAAGTGCAGGTAATCCAATCTGATCCAAATAGCTACATACATACATACATACATATATATATATATATATATATACATACATACGCATACATGTGTTTTAGTCAAAGACTGAGTTAACCTACACCTAACTAGCTTTTTGAATACACAAATAGATGGTATGGGTGTGAGGCTCTGGTCTGAACGGCTGATTTTCCAAACAGCCGTTTCCTCCCAGCCAGTTGCGAACTGGCTGGGATTTCGATTGCAAATGCCTCGATGAGGCATAGCAATCGATCCACCGAGCATGAAATTGGATGTCCCAATTTTGGAAAGCAGAGTTTCTAAGTAGGGACTGATGATGAGATGGTACAGTATATATACAGCATTTTAATTGCTGTTTGTTTTAGCCACTTTACAAATACATGAATGCTATTTAAAGTCAAACACTAAAATGGGGTATGTACATGTTTTACCTGTCCCCTGCTCCTGTTCACAGCTGTTTGTTAGCAGATGAGCAGGTACATAGTGGGCAAACTAGAATAAACTTTAGTAATTGGCACACAAACTTGTTAACAGCAGCACACAATATTTCAGCTCATATATCTCTTTTCCCATGTATACCCAATACTAGTGCATGAATTTATACTTCCAACTCTAATTTTTTCATTTTCTCTTTTAAGAATATTTCTGATATTGGATTAATTGCAGCGTTTTTGTTTTTTTTAACTCTGTATAAAGTTGTGTTTGTGTTTAAGCTCTGAGAAGCTATGATCTGGTATGTGGCTATAATGGCTTTTAGTTGTTGCACAGGTGACTTTTACTGTCCTGACATCTTTAAATTATGGACTTTTTTTTGTGTTTTTTTTTGTGTTTTTTTTTTTTTTTTTGTTGTTGTTTGTTTGTTCTATTTTTCTTTTTTGCTCACTTATGTACGCTGTCGGCGATACCACTCCACCGGGTTCACTCCAAATACAGAACTATCTGGGATTGCGGTATGGGTGTTCGAATACGGGGCAGGGCCCCTCTCTGCCATTTTCTGACCAGCCCGTCTTCTGTGAGTATTTGCCTTCTGGGTTATATACACTCTAAGTCGTTTGGGGGGGGGGGGTAGTAATGGGTATATTGTGGTATGCACTACTGCTACTTCTAATCTATTAACCCCATATCTACATTTTTACAGTACTGGCTCTAATCTGCCACTGTGACCACTAAGGGAAATGCATTGCAGTACTATGTATTGTGTTTTTTCCTCTGGGAAGGACCTGTGTTTTATTATGTATATTTTTGTTGGGATGTTTTAGATTTTGCATTGGTGGCAAATAAATGGCAGTGATCACAAAGTTTTTGGATGCCGTTTTACAGGCAAGGTTGTTTGGCATTGCTGTATGTAATATAAGAATGCAGTGCTGAATAAGACTTGTTTTTTTTAGCATTCTAATAAAAAGCTATCACCAGCTGTAACCATGTTTTACACCAAGTTTTGGCTTATTATATCTGTTGTATATGGTGTTAGCAAAACATTTGATGCTGTGCTAGGTACACCTTCAATTATAATTACAGCTTATGAAGCTAAATGTGCTTAATAAACAAACTAAGTTTGCTTGCTGTATTCATCCTTGTATCCCTCACACTTTACACAAGGAGGCTCTATTTATAGATGGCAAGAGAGGGCTGTCCAAGGAGTCCCAATGAGCATATCTGCGCTCTCAGAAGTATGCTGGGAGCTACTCCCACACAAGCCTGACATTCAAGGTCACATGCAAGGGTGGTCTGGCCCTGCCTTCCCATTGGAAGCATTCTGCTCCGACAGCCTGGGTTATAGGAGGCATACTCACTTAAGACCTTGCATTTGTGCTGGTGAGCAATACGATCATGAATGTCAGTGTCAAGTGCTGCTCATCTGTTTTGCCACCCTCCCCCTATTACTAATCACACCTAATGCACAGTGTCTGTAGTGCTTTGTGCCCCATACACAGTCTTAGAAAGTAACGGTTTGTGTGTCTTATTAAGTGAATTGTCTCTGTTCTGTGCGAGAATCTAGATTCTCATGAAAAAATTCTGTGTGCTCTGCCTGTACTTTGCTGTGCTCTGTAATTTATGTGGAGGTCACCCTGAAGCGCTTTTAATAGAGAACTAGAAAGCAAAGTATTAGTCACCCTGGAACTCCCATATGAGGAAGCACTAGAGATAATAGCACACGTGAATGTGTGATGGAATAAAAGATTTTGTACTGTGCCGACCCTCAAAGACCTTAGAATTATTTTTAGTTATAATACAACTTCAATAAGAAGCAGCTTGTGTATTAACTCTAGTCAGTATAAACGAGATTGTACTTATTAAAGTATTTACAAATGGAGAAGCAATACCTTTTTTCTTTTAGAAGGGGTATTTTTTTTTTTTTAGGTAAGCATTATTATTTAATCTGTATCTCTCCCCATGATTAATTCACATTTTTCAAACGTCTGTTGCTCCAATTCTGCAATAAGATTCCCAGCAAAAGAACTATTCTCATCCAAACGATCACTACCCCATCTCTCAGTCCTCTGATGGCTTAGAACATTGCATAGTGGACACACACTGCCCGATAATTGGGGATATGGCCCACTGCCCTGCACACTAGGATCATCACAGCTGTGGTTGGATTGTTCAGGAATTACGAACTTTACAATTGTCGGGACAGTGCTTTTAGGACTGTTTTGTCACTATTACTGGTCTATTTATTGTTGATCTTATTTTTAATATAATATTATGGAAAGATAGAAAACATAAAATTTGATAGCGTATAAGAACCACTTGGCCCATGTAGTCTGCCTCATCATGCATCATCATCATCCTTCCTGTAAAGCAACTCTTTCATCTTCCCCCAAACCCACCACCCTCCAGTTATTTTACAGAACACTTGTCACTAACATCCGTCTCTGCCTCCCTGGAGCCACACTTCAAAATCCCTGTCACACACACACTAGTTAATCTTGTTAGCAGCTAATTAAACTACTAGCATGTTTTTGGAATATGTGATTAAACCAGAGCACCCAGAGGTAACTCACACAGACACAAGGAGAACATATGCACTCACCAGATGTTACATTGGGGATCTCATAGTCTATGGAACGCAATTCGATAGGAGGTCCTAACAGGGCGTGCCACCCCCTCCGCTCACCTAAGCTATGCAAGATAGGCAGGGGGTAACATTTAAATTATACAATAGGGACTGACTTAAAGACTACCTGACCGCACGTGAGACCTAAATTTGTCTTATGGCAGCACATCTGTGCTAAAGTTCACATGAGAGAGGGGAGTCCATTGTGTGTATGCTGGACTGATTTGTCAGAATGCCAACAAAACGGTTCAGAAATCCTTGCGCTCAGTAATAGTATTCATTAATTGGTTTGCAGAGGCGACTCTCATTGGACCAATGCAGCTGGGTTAGAAGATCTGCCTGAGATTTGTCAGTGTGTACATGCATGTCAAAAGCCAAGGAAGGATATAGCCAGCGTAATTATTCACATAGTTGTCACTGGTTTCCAGATGGTGCTTTGAATTTTCATTTATGTGGGTTTCTTTGTTCTTAATCCAGTCTGGATCCTGCTGAGAAATTTACCTACTGAAAAGGTCATGTTGAAATATTGAATATTGAATACACACACACACACACACACACACGTATATATATATATTTATGTGTGTATATATATATTTATTTATTTATTTATTTGTGTGTGTGTGTGTGTGTGTGTGTATCGGTGGAAGGGGTTAAATGTATTAATGTTGTTTTAATGTTGCTCTGACTGCTTTTTTTTTTTTTTTCCAAGGCCGGCTTTTCTGCGGCCAATTCAGAGGTGCGTGTTTC
>WWET01001528.1:151201-172340 GCA_011038615.1 Limnodynastes dumerilii | reverse complement strand
GTATTTTTCTACTGTGGGCATACATTATTTAACATTTAAAGGGCAGTAGTGGTGTTTCAATGTGGGTTATGTGCAATATTGAATTGAAAAATAAAAAATTTGCAACACTTCTAAACATAGCCTATCATCATGCGCTAATTGCAATGCATTGTGAATACATGGTTTGAGTAAATTATGCGTGACGCTACATCAGGCACGAGACTTTAAATCAGTAAACTCATAGAACAAGGAGAACGAGTCTGTCATGAAGGAGTTAATTACTATATCACTTTTACTTGTGCTTCAGTTCCAATGTATATGCCCAACTAAGTTTTAGAATGTTTCTTAGTTTAAATAGAACAATGAGAAACTGTAACATTCTTGTGTCATGGTGCAATGAATATCAGAGTCCACTGGGTGGCACATGGAACACAGGCCATGGTCATTTTCTGTGTGAGAAATGCTTAAATACAGGTTGTGGTTGCATCCTCTGCAGCCGTTCAGTGAGTCTGAACACTTAAAGGTCTTCTTTCGTTTTTATTTTAATTTTTTTTCCACATCAGGAAATAATGGCTCGGAATGGCAGTGCTGTGTGGGATGGTATGGTTAAAAGTAATCTCTGTTAAAGAAGTTACAGACGTTCTCCAGTAAAGGAGTTCAAAAAACAAAAAAAAAACAAGAAAATTTACATACACGAACGTCAGACTTAGGACTGATGCACGCATCATTGAGGAATAAGTCCTGCGTGCATGTCTAAAGGGGCAAGACTCTAAATGCAAATGAGCAGCTCCCGGGCTACTAATGTACAGTATGGGCGTTCCAACAGAGTTAGGACTGATTCCCAAGTGGAAGTGTCTTGCTTAAACTAGCATACGCATGGGAAAATTTAAGGTAGCCCCTGACCACTCGTAAGTTGATGAACCGTATTGTTTACTGCAAGGCCATACGTCGTCTTCTTACTTCAGGCCAAACCTGCTGTGTGTTTATAATCAATGGATGTTTATTTTTAAATTGACCTAATAAAATCTCGTTTATTTGATCCAATGCAGATTAAAAAATTTGTGCAAGACTTTAACATTGTAAAGGTGCCATTATTTGGTTACAGTTTGTGAAGGTTTTTTATTTACTTTTAACTTTGTGAACAAACACCATTACATTGCATTGGTTATTTGTGTTTTTTATTTTTTAAATGCTTATTTTGAAAATGTTGTATGAAAGTCTCTGTATGTGGTGGATCAATTTATTTAATACAATAACTTAATACAGTATGCGTTTAAGTGTATTGTGTATTATGTGATGATACATTTTTATTTTAAGTATTTAAGTGTTAAGTATTTTTAATGGTTACTTTTGTTTACATATGTTAATAATAGTACGAGCTGTTTTTATAAAAAAAACAAGCAACATTTTTTTTTATTTTTCCATAGCTTAATCAGTGCATTTTTAAGCATCGTACCTAATTATACGCAGAAAAGACTTATGTCCTTACGTTACGGGAGTGGTTAACCGGGTTGTTTGTCTCTTGCTTCAATTTACTTACTTTGGCTTTGCTGACGTCCTGGTCCATGCTGAATGTCTTTTTGGTTTCCTTCGTTTCTCCTCTGTGGCTCTCTGATCACTGAATGATGCTGATGTAACCTTGGTGTCATGTCAGTGAAACTCAGATAGGAGGGAGCTGCTGCAGAGGAGCTGTGCACTCTGGCAAGGCACCTGGTTGGCCCAGCCAGCCAGATACTGTGTCTGTGCCGTGGCTGGTCTCTCAACAATTTTTAGTTACTTAAGCAATGTAGCCACACAGTGGCTTAAACAGCATTAATTATTGCATTTTTACTCTACAATTCACCAAAGGGGGTAACAGAGTAAATACTTTGTCACCCTTTTTGACTTTTGAGACTGACACATGGTGTGGTCCACACCTCCCTTGTGATGCCTCTGGTTAGGAAACATCACCTCTCAATGCTAATATTGTTCATAACAGATGGCATTTTCCTTCTCTGCCATTCAACATGATTTTGCCCAGGTATAACTTTCCAACAGTTTTCCTCCTATTTTCACACTCTGGATCCAGTCGTCACTGACTTTAAGTTACAAGGATATTTTTGCAAACTTATTTTAAAGGACAAAAGAAACCTTATGCGCTAATAGGAGGTAGCAGCTGTAGGGGAGATTCCCTTTAAGAGAAAAAACAGTAAGATACAACACCTTGTATAACAGCGCTAATATAATATTAAAATATAAAAAATGGTATATGTTCAATGATTGGTTCTGATGAGAACCAATTTATATTATATTAGCACTGTTCTACAACGTGTTGTATCTTACTGTTTTTTCAAACTCATTTTAAGCTAATTCCATTATAGCTGAACTAGGAAATCCATTGTACGGTTATAATAAAAACATTAACGAGAACAGGCAATTATGTTGGATGCACTGAAATTGTCCTACACATTGTCACAATAAGGTGAATAATTCTAGGTACTTTCCAGCTACTAAATGATATTTGCCTAACTGGACCATTTCCGCTTCAAAGTTGTGTAAAACTCTAGGTTTAGATTGATTTAAGGCAAAATCTATTCCCATATAAAGAACAGGAGACAGTGCTTATTGTGTAAATTTAAAAGTTAGAGCTGGTGTTGAAAACCAATTAGATTAGCACTTGTTCAGTTAACAATAACACTTTATTAAAAGATATTTTGAAAGTATTTTCTCAATAAATCAGCTATTAATTTTATAAAAATATTATTTTGCTTTCACAATTTAAATTTGCCTCCCTTTGTTGTTCAACATGGTATTGCTCAGGTCTACACTTGCACCTAAAAATAGGTGTAAGTGCATCTCTGAATCAGCCCCATAAACATTTTCAATTTCAATTGCACTTAATAAAGATGTCAATGTGCTATGGAATTGAACTGTCAATATCCAATTAAGACACAAGTTCTCCGAAAGTAGACTTTAATAATATGCAGCAAAGAGTGAGTACCAAGGTTTTGTATATACTGTATGTTTTTGACTTCCTGTGGAGAAGAAGGGGTTAATACACACCCCTATATACAGCAAAATTAGTTTTTTGGGTGTATATTTACTATTTATATTTACTCGATTTTGTCAAAATCCTTCAAAGTCCCGGGATTAAGCAGTGATTTTGCCATTGTGGTATTCACTAAAGCCAAAGTCCCAGGACTTTGGGCTTTGACAAAATTGACCAGGAAAACATCGCTGGACAAAACTCGTCTAGATGTTTGCCTTTAAAAATATACAGATCGCCGTATTCACTAAAGGCGATTTGTCTAAATCGCCTTTCGTTCATCGGCAAATCGTTTAAAACTAAAGTGCCTTCTGTGTGGGGCACTTTCAATTAAAGTGCCCCACACCATACATGAAAAACACATGTCAGTATATTTGACATGTGTTTTTCTTTATACAAAATGCCAACGCAGCATGTCTGAAATGCTTAGCATGGCTGCGCTGATAGAACTACAAGGCTCAGCATTGCTAAACCTTGTAGTAATATCAGCATCAGCATGTTAAGCCTTCTAAGCATGCTGCGCTGTCTCCAGTGCATGAAAAAAAAACAATGTGCAAAAAACATACATACATACATACATACATACATACATACATACATACATTGATATACCTGTGTGCATTAAAAAAAGCCTTTACACTGTATAACAATTCCCCTTAATGTGTTAACTTACCTCCGGTGGCCACCATGTGCTATACTAATGTGTAGTAATGTACTGTGTGTTGTATAAAATAAATAAAACATTTTCAGACTCACCGTTAAGCTGTCATCATTCTTGGGACGAGTTACTTGGAGTTTTTTCTTTCTTGGCAGATAATCTTCTCCAGTTGCTTGTAGAATATTCTCCGGTTGATAGAAGATGCAGCTCCGGTCCTCTCTTCGGCTCTTCGTCCTCTTCCGGCACTTGCCCCGGATCCTTCCTATTTTTCCGCGCTGCTCCTAATGTAATGACCATTCGGTCACTAGAGGGCAGCCTTTTATAGTAATGCACATTAGGGGGAATTGTTAAACAGTATAAAGGCTTTTTTAATGCACACATGTTTGTCTATGTATGTATGTTTTTTGCACATTGTTTTTTTTTTTTTTTAGGCACCGGAGATAGCACAGCATGTTTAGAAGGCTTAACATGCTGATATTACAACAAGGATCAGCAATGCTGAGCCTTGTAGTTCCATCAGCGCAGCCATGCTAAGCATTCCACACATGCTGCGCTTCTGTTATATATTTTTTTTTTAGTTCTACAAAGGAACGTGTATTTTCCAAGGGAGAATCGCTGTGCTTTTCAATAGAAAAGCGCAGCAATTTTAGCCCTTGAAAAATTGATGATACTTGACAGGGATTTAAAATCGCGGTAAAAAATTGAGGTTTAGTAAATACGACGATTTTAGCCAAAAATCACGGGAAAATCACGGTGACTTAAGTCGATTTCTAATCGCGGGTAAAAATCGGCTTTAGTAAATATACTCCTTGGAATCTAGGTAATAGTGCCTGTTACTTATTCTTTTTTTAAAAAGAATCTGTTCCCATATGAATTGAGTATGTCTTGCACTGATATAATATTAAACTTGCGTAATCCCTTTTTTTTTTTGTGTGCACTACAACTTGGCAGATTAGCAGCCATTTCTGTATTTGGGGTCATTGCATATTATTTGTTGTCTTTACACTCAGTTCCGGCAATGCCAGTGACAGACAAAGTCTAGCCAAGCAGCTGTACTAGTGAAAATAATGTTTGCTATTGTTACCACTGTTAGGCAGTATATTGTTTTAATTGTCTGATAAGCCGGCTTTTCTTTCTACTTTCCTCTTGCTAACTGTATGCATCTGCTGTGTAAGATGATCTGACAGCATGGTACAAGGCTTTGGTGCTATGCTAATAATACCCATCTATCTCTCGCCATTGTCACCAGGTGCATGGGTGGGAGTAATACTGCTAATTGAATTCATGGCAAAAGTCCAAGGCAGTTTTGCAAATTACATACAACCTTGAGCAGTTCCTCTTTAGTCACATAAGGGTCTTTCTATAATAAGTTTGCATGAGGATTCATTATTAGTGTATGTAGCCTGTAAGTTATCTAACGAGTGAGCAATGGTGGCAACACACACATTCTGAATTGCTGCTGAAACTTTGTTTTCAAACACTGCATTTAGGTACAAGATCAAGTGACAAGTTTTGCAAGGGGTGTGACTGAATGAAGTGGGTGGGATCAGGGAGAGTCATCCATCTTCTGGAT
Organism: Limnodynastes dumerilii; assembly: GCA_011038615.1. Taxonomy (NCBI): domain Eukaryota; kingdom Metazoa; phylum Chordata; class Amphibia; order Anura; family Limnodynastidae; genus Limnodynastes; species Limnodynastes dumerilii. The sequence goes on along the minus strand of WWET01001528.1, from coordinate 167,105 downwards.
TCCTGTAAAATAGAAGTCAATGCAACAGTATAAGGATATAAGAAATTAGTCTTATTTGGTTTGATTGCTGAACTTAAAATAAATGAAAAAAATATTTATCGCATTAAAATAAAACACTGGGCAAACAGTGCAACAATTATGGTTACAATTATTCGTCTTTATCATGATACTTCAAAGATATGAAACTTGCTCATCTGTGAGCGTAGTTTAGGAGCTGGGTATATAAATTAGATTAGTAACCCATAGATAAGAGCAGCAAGATAGTTTAGAAATGACTGGCCCCGTACATTTCAGAACAATGGAATAGCAAATAAACATGCCATCCAAGTAACTGTTGCTTGGCTCCAATTGCAAAAAGTGAAGTACATTAGCTGTGAAACATAATCTAATACCGCAAAGGGCCATTATTAATTAGAGAATCTGACATCACTAGTAGCTATCTGTCAGGTTTTATTCCTTAGGGACCACTATCATTTAGAAACCTTTATGGTTTGCTTACAGTAAGAAGTCACTGAGGTTGTGGCCTTTTCCAGTATGTGCGCCTTGTACAGATGGGAATAAATATCTTTTCATATTTCTGAACTGATATCTATTTGCTAACCTGGCTGCAGTCTAGTTAGAATCAAAGGACTGGATCCAGACTTATGAAAAGGGGGCTTATTTTCAATGATTAGGATCAGAAACCTCCTGCTTCATGTCAACATTGCTTGCGCAAGCGCTGCAGTCCCTGGACACATCTGGATCCAGAGTTCCATTTTGGGACTATTTCCAATGGTTGGCCGTATAGGTGGGAAGTAGAAAGACTGTGGGAGGGGGAAAGATGTATGTAGATAACACGATGAGGGTGTGCTTGGCGTCCTCCGTACTATCTAGAATTCTGCACGGACTACATTTTAGGTGTGGATGGTGCAAAAGATTAAAGGTAGGGTCTTTGGATTGCACTTGGATCTCCAAGCCTAGTGACATTGTAAGTCTGGATCCAGCCCAAAGTAAGTAAACTATAGGAATCTATGGGTTTCCTGTTGTTATTTCCAGTGCACAACATATTATGTTACATTTTTATGTGTATGTCAATGCTATTCAACTGCTGTAGATGGTCTGTGAAGGGAAAGTGGTATATAATGTGTAAATGTCAGCACTTAAGCAGGGCAGCATCCAAGCATAATTCTTACTTACAAATGGTGAGCTTGAGTATAAATTTGAAAAAAACATGAAACGCCCACAGGTTGTAACTTTCCATTTTCATCTTATTTTTCCACTGTCACAATATTCGGATAATGTGGACACTTGCGATATTCAGTATACAATATAAATTAATTTAATTGCTGTACATCTGTGTGGAACACAGTGGTTAAATGGTGAGATTATAAAATTAACCCCAATCTATAACCCAGATGAAATTATGATACTGAAATGATAAGAAATAACATTAAATCTATATTCAAATCTCCACATTTGTTTTCTTTCCATTAAGGTTACTACCGTGACAATAACGGATTCCGCAATGATAAAGCCAGTACAGTTTGGCTGTAACATTGCCATTATTGTTAAAACAACTATTGTAAATTAAATGAAATAAAAAAACACTTTTAGCATTGTATTACATATACACCCATTTTCTTCTTTGGTAACATGTAATTGTACATGTATTTGCTTCTTTATTCATATAATTCTATAGAACATTACAGCAGAACTGTCTGCATTTAGTCTGTTAGAGAAGGAGATGGGCAGAAGCTGAAAGGGCAGCCATTTTTAGTTTATGTGAAATGATAGATCAGCAGGGCCCTGTTAGTGATCCAGCTTTGTTATCGCTATGTTTAGTCAGTAAATTCATAACCCATGTGACAGCCAGTCTCGGCACCGGTCGCAGTGCTCACATGTGTTGCTTTTGGACAGGCAGCGTTCATGACAGCTGGAGGCAAAATGTGACATCTGAAAGTAAGACAGGAGAGGACGAGGGGAAACCAAATCCTCGCACAAAATGAGTATGTCAAATTTACTTATTGTATTGGGAGGGGAAAATGAGAAGGGTCTTTAATGCTGAGTTTTTAATGTTATGCTATGTCGTTGTTCATTGGTCTAGTTATTTTTTACTCTGTGGGGCTTGACAAACTCAGAGTTTGTGTGTAAGGGTAAATCAGGTGCAAGTGTACAGCTCAGCTAAACCATATTGCAAAGCAAAGGGTGCTAATTAAACTTAAATCTTTTGCATGTAGGCAAAATACATTACTTTTGCTTATAGAACTACACATACTGCATAGCCCCCTCCCACACTGTACACTTTGCTTGCTTCCCCTCACTCACTTTAATCGGCGGAGGGAAAGCACAGCCCATTTCCTCTGAAATGGGCTCGGACGGAACAAAGTTGATTTGAAATCCTAATAATACTGTATATGTAGCCACCTTTAGGGGTTAAAAGAAGGACATGAACTTTAAACTAAAATATAAGTGCAGTGCTATTGGCATGTATACTATGATGAATAGTAAAAAATGTACATTATTTATCCATTGATAGTAGTCCATTCATTGATAGTAGTAGAAGTATTCTCAATGTAGTTGACTTTTACTTTATTACATGCCACTATTTTACTAATTAATATCCTAAGGAAAGTAAGTTTAGGTTGCATTAAGAGTATCTGAAGGACAGATGCACCTCTTTTTTTCCCTCTTGTGCATGTCATATGATCTGACATTTATCAAAACAATGTTTTCCTTCTGGTCTCCAAGCTATGAAAGTGAGGATCTAAGCACATTAATTACAGTTTTGAGATGGTTTAAACTACTCCTTCTGGAGACTACTGCTGTAGATGGTAACGCTAATCACATAAAAATGACTCCTTATGCTTAGTTGTGATTTTTGCCTGGCCATTACTGAATGACCCATCATAATAATGCACACTCATTTTGTGAGCTGTTCCCATTAATACACACCTCGTGGCCATTACTAAAATCTGGCCTCGGTAAATCAATAACCTATTCAAGCCAAGATTCCTATCATATGCATAATAATATATTGCAGTACCCGTGCAATTTTCTGTGTTCTGTTTATATTTGTGTTTTTATTGTGGACCACGTATATTATTTAATTATTTAACATCACTGAATACTCTGTGAGAATACACTAGCCAGCCATCTGGTTTATGTAAAATATAATGTGGAAAAAACTCCCAAAGGAGTGCATGTGAGCCTGTGAGTGTGACCTTCTTCTTGTCTGCTATATAATATAATACACACACAGATAAATTTAATGAGAAAAATCAGTGTTGGTTTAAATAACATTACATGACATTTACTTTTGTAATCTATTATGATGAATAACCCTGTTAAAAAATTGTTGCTTTAGTTGAAAACCTTTATGTAAAAAGGAAGTGATCTCTGGCCAGAAAATGTGAATTGCGAAAAAAGGACATCCGAAAAGGAACTTTTTCGGTTACTTACCAATTTAGAGTTTTTTATAAGAATGGGTTCAGCATACTTTACCCATTCACTTTCGCAATTCTTGATATCCCTCTGCCGCACATCCACTGCTGCTATCGCTGGACCAAGGGACAGGTGAGTAAACTATCTGTGCGGGGTAGGGAGGGTTAGGATCAGGCTGTAGGAGAGGGAGGGTTAGGGTCAGGCTGCAGGGGAGGGAGGTTTAGGGTCAGGTTGGAGTGGGGGACTATTTTTACTTAACATTTCAGAGCATGGAGCTTTCGGTGCTCCGTGGATCGATTGCTATGTCTCATCGAGGCATATGCAGTCAAAATCCCAGCCAGTTCGCAACCGGCTTGGAGGAAACGGCCATTTTGAAAATTGTCCGTTCTGACCAGAGCCCCACACCCTATATACAAATATACAAGCACATGTAGCTACCTCAGACAGAGGTTGGTACAATTGTTCTTCTACCTAAATCATAGTATTTGTTCACTGTGGAATCACCTTCTGCTAGCCCTGTGATGGGCAACCGGATACAATATGGGGGGACAAAATAAAATCTTAACTGTTGTACATAAAATGTAATTGTGTTTATAAGTTCAATCAAGAAACACATACCTATATGTAATGCTGTATGGGAAAAAACCCTATCAACACAGATCAGGGGTTGAGGACATCAAATAAGGACCTTTTGCTGCTTTGTGTGATCCTTGACTGTTAACCCTTAATTCTATATGTCTTTCTGCATTTCTAAGTTTAAGCTTGGCCTAAGCTACAACTGAAAAATGAAAGTGCAGAGGGTGTTATGCATCAATGTACAGCTTCACAAATGAAAGGCAAAGTGTCAAATCATTATACACTTTGCAGAAATGCAATGTTGCTATTACTGAGCTTTGTTAAAATGGAATATTAGATAATAATGCAATTTATTCCTTCATACAGATGTGTGCAACAGTACTGACCTTCCGGAAGTTGAAATTATCAGTCTACTGGAAGAGCAGTTGCCTCATTACAAGCTAAGAGCTGACACCATCTATGGGTATGACCACGACGACTGGCTCCAAACACCACTTATCTCTCCTGATGCCAACATTGACTTGTCTACTGAACAAATTGAAGAGACTTTGAAATACTTCCGTAAGTGCTTATGTCCAAAATACTGTTCACCTGCTTATTACAGAACTCATTAAGTCCGTTATTTGTAGCCACCTGTGCAAAACAAGAAAAACATAACACATAGATTTGATGATTTGCATTTTACGTGGAATTCTTTTACAAATATTGACTTAAGGACCCAATAGAAAAAAGGAATTACTAAAAAGAAATTCATTATTTAAAAAAACTAATTATTGCAGGGCTGTAAACTAAAATGGGTAATTATTGACATTTTCAGGAATTTTAGATAGCGGAGATAAGGATTTTTTCCCCATTTGCTTACTGGTACAGCTGTCTACTTACTCACTAGAAGTGGCTTAGAACTGGCTTGAAGATTACTTGAACAACTTTAATTTCTTGCTTTGTGGTAGTGAAAGGACTAAGCAAGGATAGTCTGGATTACTAAAACGCCAAGTTCCTATAATTTGTCTTTCCAAAACAAACTGTGATTACTGTACACAAAGCCTCTGTTTATGAATGTGTCTATAGAGTACTGTATGCACAGAAGCCAAGCTCACTTTACCTTTAATCCACCTAGTTACCTTATCTGTAATTCCTCTGCATAGAGAGGACTTTGCCTTTTCTCTGCTGAGTATAGTTTGTTTGCTTGGTGCTTTTTCTAATATTACAATCTTGTACATTAAATACAGTGTTACTAAAACCGTTTACACACTGCATCTTTTCCATGCAATTATCATACATATTACACGATTAACAAGTGTATGAAACGATATGTTATTAGTATGTCTACAGCATTGATAATGAAGAATTGTGTGATAGATCATCCGATTGTTTGATTAGAATTTTAAAAAGTCATAATTTTACCAACAAATAACAAAATCATTATATCTTTAAAATTATCAAGTTTGTACATTGTCCTAATCTTCTGTCCAATAATTCTTCTTCTGAACAGGGTTTCCTTTGGACAGAAGGTTCAATCATTGTATCGGCTTATAGTTATTAACAGAGTTTTTAAAGCGCGATAATATTACATAGCACCCTAAAATTTTAAGCTATTTTTCACATCAATCCCTGCTCCTTATAGTCTAAATTACCTACCCCCACACACAGACAAGGCTTAGATGTAACCAAAATTGCAAGTTTGCAATTTTTTAAGTAAAAATGTTTTATTAAAAAGTAGGTAATCTGTGGGTTTGATGTGTGAGGTTGGCAGTGCATACTGGGAGCTGTGTTTAAACTATAATTAATGAGCTTTAATATGTATTAATATGATGGGTTATTATTATTAGTAGCTGAAGTTGAATTTATAAGTACTGCTATAGAAAGTTTGATGGATATGGAATTTGGTAGTCTCAGAGAAGTAACAGTATGGTATAGAACAGTGCTCCTTAACCTTTTCTCACCCTCGGCACACCTAAGCTCTTTCCAGAATTCCGCAGCACACCAAAATCCAAATATACAAAAAAAATAGCAGTAATTACAAAGTGCCCTCATAGTGTGTCTGCAGCCTCTTCAGTATCCCCTATCATGTGTCTGCAGCCTTCTCAGTATCCCCCATCATGTGTCTGCAGCCTTCTCAGTATCCCCCATCATGTGTCTGCAGCCTCTCCAGTATCCTCCATCATGTGTCTGCAGCCTCCCCAGTATTCCCCAGCAGGTGTCTCTGGCATCCCTATACTTTACTTACCTTTTCAGTGATCCTCCTTTCTCCTAGTGCTGTCCTCTAGGGCTCTGTGTGTGACACTGACGTGACCTGAGGTCGTGCCAGCGTCACACTTCAGGAAGTCCCGGCTGACACTGACATTCTATGTCTGCGGCACACTTAGTAATATCTCATGGCACACTAGTGTTCCATGGCACACTGGTTGAGGAGCACTGGTATAGAACACTGATTGTTATGATGTGATAATTAATACTCGTTCATACTAGTGTTTCCAAGAGTTAAAAGTAGATACCTGAATCTGTTTACCTTGTGATTGTGTAGTTTTCTATTGGTCATTAAGGATACTAGGTTTATTTTTAGAAAGTGGTATGAAAATTTAAAATAAAAACATCTGAAAATCAATATGGTTTTGCCCAGGAGTAACTTTCCTATTTTATTTTCAATCTCTGAATCTGGTCCAAAGTGCAGATGTTGGCAGTTGCAACCAATCATATTTTAGCTATCATCTAGTAAATTACATTTTACATGATAGTAGCTAGAACCTTATTGGTTGCTGTCAGCATCATCTGTTCAGAAGCTTCATAGAATATATCGTATGAGTCATTTAAAAACTGAAAGACTGCCTTTATTCATTCTACTCTTTCTGAAATTTTGGGAACCCAAGTGTGTTGGCTTGATGGTACATTCTGCTAAAAATGTCATCAATGTGGATCCCTTTACTGTGGCTGGGTTACAGTATCATGCTTAACGTCCCTGTGACCCATGCAGAATAATAACTTTATTTTGTATGTGTCTCCTGTGTCTTTTGAAAATATCACATTATTTGAAGTCCTGCTTGGAATGTCCTTTGCAAAAGTACAACTGAAAGGTGCAAATTTTAAAATCCATGCAGATTCAGGTAACATGTATTCCCAGATTGTTTCTCCACAACGCTTATGCGTGATTTTCTAGAACCAATATCCGCTGCAACCTTTATTTATTTATCTTATTTATTGTTCCTGTTCTAAACATCGCTGGAACCTGCCAGATACACACAGATGAAAATGCCCCTTTGATAATGACATGTGTTCCAGTCAATTGTATATTACATACACAGATCTTGATGTATGTTGCCATTTTGCTGTTTCAGGAAGGGTTTATTGTTGTTCTTTATTTAAATCAATTTTCACTTTTGGTACAGTATTAATCAGATTGTGATCTCTACAAAGACATTTTTTGTGAAATCTATCTAAAGATCCTGTGTGTCCCAAGTAGTATTTTGATCACTTCTTCCAGGCAGACCTTTCTCCCATGATGTCTGCACTGCGTCTTATGCTCCTTTTAACCTTCAGACTGTTAGGTTCAAATGACAGGCTGTAAATTGTGGCACTGATTTCTCCTTCTGTAATAATAGTCTTTATCACACATAACGTGCTGTGTCAGCAAGAAAAAAATCCAGTAATTATTAGTGTTGCTGTTTCAGATTTGAAGAGACTATGGCCTTTTTTATGAAATGAAATGATACATTTATTAATGATTATTACCCATTATTTACATATATATTATACCCATTTATTTGGATATGTTTGAATGCTTGTCTCACAAACGTAAAGCTTTTCCCCAGGTGTTTCCAGCTTACTTTCTCTTTTTTCCTTGCTCTTGTCAGTTAGGCCCCCAATTTTCTGCTCTCTTTTTTCTGTTGTACTTCTAACTGTAATTTTGCACCTCTTGACCTGCATCTTAAGTCTTTTCATCAGCTTTGGTAGCTAAGCATACTTCTCTCTGGGCACAGTCTCGTGTGTAGTTCACCGTTCCGATGATCTGTCTTTGACAGATAACATTGCGTCAATGAAGCACCGACTGCTGTTATTTTTCAGCAGTATGTTATTTGTCCCACAGTCTAATTCTTAACGTCCCCTAATCGTAATCATTCTTATTCCACAGCCTAACTTATCCCTCCTCTAACCCTCACTATCCTCGTCCTGCAGCCTAACCTTAACCCTCCCCTCTCCACACCATACCATACCATACCCTAACCTACCTTGTCCCATAGCCCAGGGGCGAATTGGCCATAGGACTTACAGAGAGTTTTCCTGGTAGGCCGGTGGCCTCTGGAGGCCATTCAGCAGCTTCTATTTTATTTGAAGACTAGGATGTTGACTGTCATGGGTTGTGGTTGCTAAAATGATGTCTGTATTGAACAGAGATCATTAGAATGTTGTATGTATTGGGTGTTGGTCACTTGGGTGGCATTGACTTTCTGCATTGCATAGAGGTCACTATAAACCTCTTTTGGATTGTGAAATATTAGTCAGTAGATGTTGCCTTTGCTTGTAACTCTTTTACATTACAAAATTAATTGGCAATGCATAACCTTGCCCCAATATCATGTTTTTGCACTGCTTTTATTACATACTTCTTTATTCTGTACTAATCCAGTTTACATATTTACTCCAATAGTGATCTCACCCACATGTGGCCTCTTGCAGATTTATGTCCAGGCCACTTTAAGTTCCCAATCCGCCCCTGCCATAGCCTAACCTTAAGCCTCCCCTCTCTGCAGCCTAATCCTAACTCTAATCCTCCCTGTCCCACAGCCTAATCCTAACCAGGACAGCCTAATCCAAACCAGAACAGCCTAATCTTAACCAGAAGTGAATTTAACATTGTGCCCATTCTGAGATTGAAATATTCTTCCATAAAAAGGTATCACCAATGATACAGCTGAAATTAAAATGTGTCGAAAATGGGCAATTGCATTGCATTATAGTGTAGCTATGTATTTTTGTTATTATCTGTAATTATAAGGAACAAAAGAGTTCCGGCGCTCCAAACATACATTAAATAACACTATGTGTCTGCACATAAATAAAAAGGAGGTTTAGGTCACAATATAGCTATATTGGGTTAAGCTCACCTGCCCAGCGTCAAGGCACCTCCTGTAGGTGAGTCCCTATCCATTTGCTATATGTGTACACAGGAGGTCTCTATTAAGACACTACCTGCATTTGAATAGCCTGCAGCGGCCATGTTTGGGGAGTGGTCAGACTCCCAAATGAAACTAAACAGTAGCAAAAGAAATGGCTGTAATTATATTGTATAGTGTAGTACATTTTAATATGCTGCTGTAGACTTTTAGTATGCTGTCAGTTACAGATAAAGCACAGGTTACCTGGACTCTATGCTCTAAACCTGTTCCACTGTTGTATCCATGAATGCTCTGTGTCAGTCCAATTTATATATTTTCCAATGTATACGTTTTCTGATAGATGACTTTATATTCCTGTAACTTATAGATTTATATTTCTTTTAGATATCCTTATATAATTTGTGTATAGTGTAATTTATTGTATCTGCTTTTTATAACAAGTGACAAGTGGGTTGAGTTCATCACTGAAATTCATGCCCCATGTGTCTCTGCATAGTTGCGGGTAGAGCCATGCAGAAGCAATTTGGGAAGCTGGCAGGATATGGACTCAACAACTCTCTCTGGAGTTTGGTAGAACACCCCAAAATGTGGGTGTGCCCCACCTTTACCCCAAGTTCTTACCTTTTAGAGGTGAGTAAGGCTTCGTTGTTTTGCATTATCTCCTTCTGATTGAAAGTTTGAGGCATAAAAACTTTATTGATGGTGTGTTTTTGACTAAATACCATTAGATATTACATTAAATGCCAGTTACTTTATTTGGCATGATGGGTCAGTGAGCACTTATGGTGTGTGGGGGCTTACTCGGAAGACTTCGTTAATCACCATGTGGTCTTTTCTGATGAATTGCTTTCATTAGCAGAAAAAATTCATAGAAAAATAGTGTTCTTAGCAGCAAGAGCCTCCCCTGTCTGTCCTGCTTATTATATCATCAAGTTATATTCTGAAGTCACCTTTGTAAAAGCACTAAAGTGAGATAGGCTAAAAAATGCCTGCACAGTCAGGTGGAATTATGCCAAAATAAGGGTAAAACCCCTTTCACACTGCCACCAAATACCCGGGCTTTTGGCCAAAAACCCGAGAATTGGCAAAAACCTGTGTATTTGGTGGCGGTGTGAAACGTCCACTTCTGGTCGACAGGGTTGTTTCCAACCTTTCATATTGCCTCCCGATTGTTTCAGATTTGCTTAAACAAATCTGTTTTTAGCGTCGGAAAGTTTAAAAAAAAAACCCCACAAATTTTAAAAGTATAGGGCATGCTGATGCTTGTAGTGCTAGAATAATTAGCATGCCCAAGGATGGCAGGGCATGCTAGTGCCTGTGAGATCCCGTTTCCATGGTGACCAAACGTTATTTGGTCTGCCAAAGGGTATAAATACAACCCAGTGACAGCAGAGCTGTCATGAGTTGCGTCGGTCCATAGGGTTTTTTATTTTTCAAAGACCTCCCACACGGATTAAAAGCTTGGAAGATGGGATCCTATTCAAGATGGTAAGTACTTCTTTTTATTTATTTTTATGCTATTTTTTTATTCAGTTATTTTATGTATTTTATAATTAGCGGTCATTTTTTAAAATTATTATTTGGGGTGTTAAATAATCATTGTTTATTTATAGGGGGCATTAAATGTTAAGTCTTTTTTTAATGGAGGGGGCCGGCCCTATATTTTATTTTGTAGCTAGGAGGGGTATTCATTTGTGTTTTGTTGTAATGCATGACAGGACATGCTGGCACTAATGGTTCTCCAAGCGCTAGCATGCACTGCCATCCTTGGGCATGCTGATGATTGTAGCACTGCAAGCATCAGCATGCCCTTCACCTTAAAAGCCACTAAAACCCGTGAAATTAATTGGCGGTGTGAAAGGGACAGACCCGCGAGTTTCCCGGGTTTTCGTGCGCTAAAAAGTGTCTTTTTTTTTTTTTTTTTCTGACCCGGCATTTCTTCCCAGAAAATACTGTGTTTTTCACCGTTGTCGGTGTGAAAGGGGTATAAGTGAGGCAAGACAAATATTTCAGATGTCTTTGCTGTGATCTCCCCTTTTCCTTTTAACACTTTTATCACCTTGAGACCTAAATCCTCCATCTAGTTTACAGTTTCTCTTAAAACAGTTATTAGTATAACACAGTGTAAACATGTCACCAATCTTTGTGTTTAGATTAACTGTACAGCCACAAGGTGATTTTGACTTTGAGAACCGGAATCAAATACTTCTGGCTCAGTGCCTTGCACATACTACAGTAGACATTGCTGGCCCCCGCATGGTGTCCTAGGTCTAGTAATTGAGACTTCAACCATACTGGCAAGTATTAGCATCACTGCATTTTTTCATAGATTTTTTTTCCAGTGAGCAAATGTTTTATAAAAAGGTATATATGATTTTTACAAATTATAGAAAGAAAATAAACTAAACATACAGTTATGGCATACAGTATTACGTACGTATTCCTAGAACTAGATATACTGCACTTTACATTCAATACTACACATGCGGTATAGGAGTGAGGAGCTGAATTTTTATTTGGCAGTGTTGATTCTTTAACATTGTGTTATATCCACTACAAAGTGTTTGTGATGTTATTAATACATTGTATTTTAGAATCTTTTTGTATTATTTTTTGGAAATGTGTATTTTAGCAAAATATATTGTCTTCCACGTATAACATAAATGTGTTATTAATATATATGTGACATCATTTGCATGCTTTTGTATAAACATGCATAGTATTCTGAGGGGAGCTCATGACTGCAGCCAGCGATGTCTTTATGGTCGTGAAGGAGATTGCATCTGAAGAAGGGAGGATTTGAGTAGATTATGGATCTGTTTTAATGAAGGGTTGGAGAGGAAGCAATTTAACATGGTCAATCTCCCTGACTTTTGCTGGGAAATGGGTCTAGTTCAAATATTTTAAATGCTATATATTAAAATCACATTGCATCTTCTATTTCATTTTCTGTGGTAAAGTGTATTTGTAGACTGACTCGGCCATTAAAATAGAAATATTGGAATTCAATGCTTAGAATATAGCAGGTGTATCCAGGAAACATTTGCATTTTCCCTATTGCTACATGTCCAATAATTTAGTGAAAAAAAAAAAAAATGTATTAAGATTGTGGTGCTAGAGCTATACAGTAGACAATGTTTTACGTTCCTAGCTAGCACCGTTCCCAGCCAGATCTTCTCCCTGTGGCCGAGGGTCTTAGAAAAGTTTTTTTGTTCACCTTGGAATCTGTTTTACTGACTTCTAGTAGTAGCATTGTGCACATATAGAATTACCGTTCTGCTGAGTGTCATGCAGAATGACATGATACCTTTGTGGGTGCATTGAGGACATTGACAGTGTCGTCAATGCACAGTGAGGTTTTAATTGTCTGTTTGTTTGATTTAATCATAATAAAGCAATTGTTGCTATGACGATGGTTCTCATGTTAGGCTAATTATAACTGAGCTACTAAAACAATAAAGTGAGCCCCATCGGGCAGCATGACTGTTCTACATGGTAGGTCATGCTGATGGTATTCAGCCTCTGTGATATCGCCATGTGACTCACAATGTGATTCTTGGGATCTGTACACCTGGCCAAGTGATGATATCCAGTCTACTGCAACCCTTGTTAGTCATCACTTTATCTTTTTTTTTTTGTAAGTGTCTATGATCAAAGTTTAAAGATGGATATAATAATCTTTTATCTGCAGGCTTTGATCATATAATCAGAATGATATTTTAACTGACTCAGACGGTGTTAAATTTATTAAATTTCATGTGTCCTACTTTTAAAACCTCGTTAGTATTTCCCCAAAAACCTACTGCTTCCCAAGTCATAACAAACCAACAAATCACTTTGCTGTACCTATTGTGAGAGACAGAAAATTAGCTTTGAAAAAGGAATTGTGGATCCCGGTTGGTCAGTTAACAACATGTTAATAATACTTAAACTCCTTGTACAGGAGGGAAAATAGGCTACAGGGACTTATATGTTCAGTAGTTGTATGTTCAATCTATACTCAATGCTGCTTCCAGGCTCATCTTCCTCTCACGCTACTCTACCTCGACTTCTCCTTTATGTCAAAATCTCCACTGGCTTCCTGTCTGCTTCAGACCTCTCTTTAAAATCCTTATCCTCACTTTTAAGGTCATCTCCTTATCCACTGCTCCCTACCTTTCTTCCCTCCCCTTCCAGCCCTCTCAGTTCTGCTAACCAGCGATGTCTGACCTCTTTACTGATCATCACATCTCACGCCCATATCCAGGACTTCTCCCGTGCTGCACCTCTGCACTGGAATGACCTCCCTTCTTCAGTCAGACTGTCCTCCACATTGCAGATCTTCAAGTGTTCACTCAAAACGCACCTGTTCAGGCTAGCCCACATCTCCTCCACTTAACATCCTCACTGCATCCTACATCTGTCCCTTTTTTTTTTTCCTTCCTTCCCCCTCTCTTCCGCTCACACCAGCAGTCCACTTCCTTCCCCCTCCTTATTATGTATTCTGTAAGTCCCTCCCACTTAGTGTTAGCTTATGTGAGCAGGGCCCTCCATCCTAGTGTTGTTCCCTCCTCCACTACTCCCCCCTCAATTCGTACTCTCTTGTCCCCCTCTGCTACCCTTTTACCCCATCCCCACCTGGGCTCCCTTTCAACCTCTCACTGCGCTCTATCCTCTCCTCCCTAATCTACCAAGCTTGACATCTCGCATTTTGCCTTGCTATGCTGTCCATCCCTGCCCTGTATGTCTGTACTGTATTTTGATTTATTTTGTACGGTGCTGCGGACACCTTGTGGCACCTTATAAATAAACAATAATAATAATAATAGTTGTACCCTTAAGCTTTTGTAGACATGATTATATATTTAAACCTGTAGTATCAGACCAGGGGATTATGGTCATAGTTGTCAGCCTGCATTTAATGCTAATGCTTAGAAAATTCTGGAATTGCCAATGGAAATCTGGAATTGCCAACTGTCTATTCAAATCAAAGGGTCTATATCCAGCTAAAACAAGCATGTCTCATTTATATGAATATATTGATCATGTTACAGCTAATAACAGGACAGGCAGATGGTCCAGCATATCATTGTATTGTTTTGGTATTATTTTGTTAGCAGAATCATTACAAAGATTTTTTTTAAATGCCCTTGTTATATTGATAACTGTTTCTTTAAAGAACAGAAGAATCTCATTATAGCTGAACTATATACGTATATAATATACTTTTACGTTTAAGGTGTCTGTCTTGTTGCAAGTTTCAGTATTGGGTTCTTTTCTAATAAGCTTTTAAATCAGATCTAGTTGGAAATCTTCCCCGCATCATAGGAATAATTTCCCGGCCAGTCAGTCTCCATAGAAACCACTAAGCTAAGTAATGTGCAGAGACCAGGACGGAAGGGAGGCTGTATAATAAGCAAGTGATGGTGTGTGCCCTCTGACGTCACTGTCTCAGCTTATTGATAGGGCAATTGTGACAACACCCATACAGGATGCTTCTACAGCATGCTGCAAATGCAATCCAGCGCAAGCTTCTGAACGCATTATATTCACATTTTTTTCCTCCTCCTAGCCATTCCTACTGTCTGGCTGCTTAGAAGATGCTTTTTGTGTTATCACAGTCACATGTTTCTGTCTGTATGCCAGAGTATGGTAAAAGCAGGCAGGCCTGGCTGAGATTTACCTGACCACGGAAAGGCAGTGAACTGACAATTCGCAATAAGGGACCTGACTATGCAGAAATTTATAGAAGAGGATTACTATCAGCTAGACTGGTGGTATGACGATTGTGCAGACGGTAATGATGTTTTCTGCTGCTGAGAAATGCTGTCTCTGGAATGCAATGTGTGCCTTCATTGTGAATGTATGATTGCAATATGGGATTTCACACCACTAGCTGCAATGGAGGCAGGTTAAGAGTATCTGTGCATTCTTTATATAGCATGTCAACTGTAGCAGCCCACGTGCACAGCTGCTCCTTTATTGGTGCATGGCAATGGGTTCTGGCAAGGAGGGGGTTAAACCATTGATCTACACGTGGTGACTAGTGAGAACCATGTGAAGTCTCATCTGGGAAGTGGGATGTGAGAGACTGCATAACCTGCATGTTCATTATCAGGTCATCAATTTGATCTTTTAATTTAATGGTCTGCTTTTATTTCTCATTTAACCCATTTACAGTCAACAGAGCTTTGCAGCGAATGATCTGGTAATGTTTTTTTCTTTTTGTTTAATATGGCAAGATTTATGCAAAATGTTATTTTAATGTATAGTATACATCAAAATGAGGATAGTAGTACAGATGCTTTGTGTATCAGTATCTTGTATTATTATGTGACCTCCTGTACTGTACCTTGGAGTATCTGATGCAATGTAACCTCATTGTCCGTTGCAGGAACACACTGCATGTGATTGCAGAGAGATAATTGGCAAGCTTCTCTTTCATTTTATCAAAGCTAATGCACTGACAAATAATAAGGGATGCTGTTGGTTCGTCTTATAATATAGCTCTATGGAATATTGGTTTGTGCTTTCAATTTTTGCAATATTAGTATTCTAGGCCTGTGGTGCTCTCCATGTGCTGTAATGGGATGGGCACAGACAATGTGATGCCATGTTCTGCTGATTAAACACAATAATAAGAACTCTGTCTTGGTTTCTAGGATACTGTGACCAGAAAGGAATCTGACTTTATATAAAGCACCAGCATACTGAGTAAAGTGTTACAGTAAGGGAATATCATTGGTATATTAAGTCCGAATATATTTACAGAAAGTATAATCTGTAAGAATTTATAGTATTTTATGGAATATGAATAT
>WWET01001528.1:126636-137306 GCA_011038615.1 Limnodynastes dumerilii | reverse complement strand
TATATCACATGTAGATGAGAAAATACACAATTTAATAGCCAATAAATTGTGTATTTTCTCATCTACACGTGATATTCTTTAGCGCTACCTACATTGTTTCTCTTTTTGATCAGATTGGGCAGTCGCTGATCCTAGGTATTAGCGCTCTGAAACCAATATCTTATAATCCCTGGAACAACCCTTATTCCCCGTTTATTTGTGACTTATATGTTTATAAGGATATTTGTCATAATGAAATTACTGTATTTACTGACTACTTGTGCAAACCTGCTAATAAAACAATTTAAAGCTCATTAATTTCACACATTGTTTGATTTGCAAGTGTTGCACGTCACATTCAGTTGCCTGTTTCCTCAGACACACGCAGAAACAGGCAACTCGGGAAAGCACAAGCCATCCCTGCAGTCTGAGCCATATGGGCTGAGGCTGCCAGTTTCTTATGTATTTAGATTTTTTTTTATTGTTTTTTTTATTGTTTGCATTTGCAACATTTAAAAACAAATATAAATGCTTTTTTAATCAGTTACATTAATGCCAGAGGATAGTAGTGTTATTCCGCTGCTATGCTGGCATTAAAATAATAATAAATGAAAGTATTATAAGCATTCATAATTTCATGGACATACATTATTTAAAAAAATAAAATAAAAAAAATGTGGATTACTTGTTTTTTTTTTTTTTAAATACATAGTCATTTTCCCATTGAGAATGACCTGCACCTATTACTTACACCGTCCCCTGAGATGGAGTAAGCTTTTTACAGAAGCTCAGGCCCCAGACACTGCTACTGCGCCTATTTAATGGACAGAAACACTCCTTTTCTCATTTAAATATCATGGAGCTGCCTGTTCTACTAGCGCAGAGAACACATGTGGATACAGGCAGATGAGCAGCCCTGCACCCATCTTTTTGCGCGTGCTCCGATTCATTGCATGCACAGTGCCATTTCCTGTTACTCTTCAGTATGAAGAACACGTGGAGATGTATCAGTCCTTGTACGTATTTAATAATAAATACCAGTAAAATGATGAAACAGATGAGCAATAGTCGGCATTTGTTTCTAATTACGACACAGTAGCCACTGTCATTTGCGCTTGTCACTGGTAGGGTGTGTATTTGGAGGGTGTTTACAAATGCTGCCTATTTACTTGTGTCTGTTTGGGTTCGCCACAAGCAGACAATCTCAGTTTTACCCACTGAGAGCCATTGCTTATTAACCTCTGCAAGTCTCATGGTTGATAGGTTTTGTCATTGCCATTAAACACAACGATACTGGGAAAAGGACCACTCATTATTGAAGCTGACAATGTTATCATTGTTATTTTCTTTTTAACAGTTAAAGCACACCAAGCTAAAAAAAACAGCAGGTCCAAAAATGCAGTCATATTAGTCATTCTTTCAAAACATATGAATCTATTTTTCTGCTGTAGTGATATATTCACAATTAAAGTATTACACAATTACAGTAGTATATAAAAACCTAATAATAAATAGTTTTAGTAATTGGTATTAACACACGTGTGGTGAATGTCATCAGTTCAGTGTTCATTACGACAAGATGGTCATTATGATCAATAACACCCCCCCCCCCCTTCCCCTTTCCCACTGTACATTATGTTATCAGAATTCAGAATTCAACTGCAGGGTGAATAACAAGCAAAAAAAATCAAAGCACCTGACCCACAGCCTTATGCTGATAGTTGCAGCTGCATTATTTATGAAGAACATACAGTAATACAATATTTTTCTATATATATTTTAAACAGATCAGATGTTCTCAAACAGTGGTATGTGTACTACTTGGTGGTACAGGGTGTGATTGGGCAGGGTTGTACAGTGCTTGTGTTTTTTATAATGAGAGATGATGGCAGAGGACATATTTAATAACATATGCTGGAACAAATTCTTACAGTATGTAAAATATATGATTTCAATAATGTGTAAAATAAAAAAAAACCAAGATGAATGTGTATGTATCTGAAGGTAAATGTGTCACAAATATATAAAATGACTAGAGGGAGAGGGTAACAGGTGATGGAATGGGATTGTAAAATGGTAGCTCACTTAATTCCATAGAGACCATGGGCCTCATCCAGATCTACGCTCATGAAACGCTCATGTGCGTAGTGTATTTACGGCAGCGTACCTATGATGCACTTCCCTCAGCACCCCACTTGGTCGTACTTAGTTTTGCCTTCTTACGCCCAGCAAACTTTTCTGATTGTAACCGCGTGCGTCCGTAAGCTCAATGCGTAGTTACGATGCTTAGCACAACCATACTGTACTATTTAAATGCCTCACCCCACCCTTGGTGCGTATTTACGAATTACGTATGGCAGGCACGCCCCCTCGACCGTATTTACCAAGGTGTTACGATCAAGGCTCATACGCTCAGAATTTCATAGCGTAACTTCTGCCCCACGCATGCGCAGTAAGTACAAATGGCCATTTTTACGCTTACACCCGTCGTAAAAACATACCCGAGTGTGGGTCTGGATCAGGCCCCATGGGTGTAACTGAGCTCTGTTTAAAAAAACATATATATTTGTTTAAAGTTTGGCCCAATGAGGCCACATGTGCATCATGGCGCACACTTAATAGAAGCTCCCTGTCTTATTAAGATCAGCAAGGGTGGGGTGTAGTTTGACCCACAGGTGTTGGCAGGGAGTGGCCAAGCTGTAATTGACAGCTAACTACTGCTGCTGTACCTCATTGAAGGCTCTCGCTGCTAACAAGGGGAAGGCACATTCTAAGCTGTCAGCTGCTGCCATGTTTTATTTAGCTCTGAATGCTGTTTATAAACTTCTAGCAGCTGGCAGCAGGAAGGTGCGCCATGGCTGGAAACTGATAGTGGGAGAGAGCTTCTTTTCCGAGCACACGCTCTGCGACCACCCAGTCTTTTCCAGTGAATATAATAGTTTTCTGTTTGTGCATGTGCAGAGCAATCAGTGTATTGATAGGTGGAGCATTACTTGTTTAGAAGGCCCGGCATTGTCTAGGGTCGCCTCTGTGTGGGTCATTGAGCTAAATACCACAGAAATAATGAATTTATAATGTTTTAAAAGTCAGTGTAAAATTGTTTTTGTTGAAACCATAATTGTCCCTTACGTATTCAGTGCATCTTGTAGATTGATGAGCTTCCTCCTTATTATAAAGAACACAGCTCTCTAAAGATTATACTAAAATAAGCTCACAACATATGAATTTATAAGAGCAGCCTGTAGACCAGGGGTGTCAAACACAAGGCCCGCGGGCCAAATCCGGCCCGCCAGACCTCGTCTGATGGCCCGCGGTGCCGCCGCCAGCCTTGCAGCCTCCCCTTTTTTTTTCAATTTAAAAAATGTCCGTGCCTGCACGGAGTAAATTCATTTAAAAAATGGCTCAAGTTAAAAAAAAAAATTTTACTTACCTTCCGGGACCTGGCCCGACTTCTTCCTGCCCCGCACTGCTCCCTGGGTGTCGGACGTGACGTCATCACGTGACGTCCGTCCGACATCTCCAGGGATCAGAGGAGCGCGCGGACGCCGCGGAGAGGAGCCAGACTGAAGAAGAAAGAAGTAAAAGAAAGAAAGAAGTAAAAGGTAAGTAAAGTAAATGGAGGGAGCAGATGGCTGGGCACTATAAAAGGGGGCAGATGGCTGGGCACTATAAAAGGGGGCACATGGCTGGGCACTATAAAAGGGGGCACATGGCTGGGCACTATAAAAGGGGGCACATGGCTGGGCACTATAAAAGGGGGCACATGGCTGGGCACTATAAAAGGGGGCACATGGCTGGGCACTATAAAAGGGGGCACATGGCTGGGCACTATAAAAGGGGGCACATGGCTGGGCACTATAAAAGGGGGCACATGGCTGGGCACTATAAAAGGGGGCACATGGCTGGGCACTATAAAAGGGGGCACATGGCTGGGCACTATAAAAGGGGGCACATGGCTGGGCACTATAAAAGGGGGCACATGGCTGGGCACTATAAAAGGGGGCACATGGCTGGGCACTATAAAAGGGGGCACATGGCTGGGCACTATAAAAGGGGGCACATGGCTGGGCACTATAAAAGGGGGCACATGGCTGGGCACTATAAAAGGGGGCACATGGCTGGGCACTATAAAAGGGGGCACATGGCTGGGCACTATAAAAGGGGGCACATGGCTGGGCACTATAAAAGGGGGCACATGGCTGGGCACTATAAAAGGGGGCACATGGCTGGGCACTATAAAAGGGGGCACATGGCTGGGCACTATAAAAGGGGGCACATGGCTGGGCACTATAAAAGGGGGCACATGGCTGGGCACTATAAAAGGGGGCACATGGCTGGGCACTATAAAAGGGGGCACATGGCTGGGCACTATAAAAGGGGGCACATGGCTGGGCACTATAAAAGGGGGCACATGGCTGGGCACTATAAAAGGGGGCACATGGCTGGGCACTATAAAAGGGGGCACATGGCTGGGCACTATAAAAGGGGGCACATGGCTGGGCACTATAAAAGGGGGCACATGGCTGGGCACTATAAAAGGGGGCACATGGCTGGGCACTATAAAAGGGGGCACATGGCTGGGCACTATAAAAGGGGGCACATGGCTGGGCACTATAAAAGGGGGCACATGGCTGGGCACTATAAAAGGGGGCACATGGCTGGGCACTATAAAAGGGGGCACATGGCTGGGCACTAT
This sequence comes from Limnodynastes dumerilii, assembly GCA_011038615.1. Lineage (NCBI taxonomy): Eukaryota > Metazoa > Chordata > Amphibia > Anura > Limnodynastidae > Limnodynastes > Limnodynastes dumerilii. Next base: position 132,631 of record WWET01001528.1, on the reverse strand, counting down.
AAAAGGGGGCACATGGCTGGGCACTATAAAAGGGGGCACATGGCTGGGCACTATAAAAGGGGGCACATGGCTGGGCACTATAAAAGGGGGCACATGGCTGGGCACTATAAAAGGGGGCACATGGCTGGGCACTATAAAAGGGGGCACATGGCTGGGCACATAGAGTGGACACATAGACCTACAGATACAACCGGCCCTTTGATGGGGACCAAACTGCTGATGCGGCCCCCGATGAACTTGAGTTTGACACCCCTGCTGTAGACCATTAAGGGACTTGACATAATCATGTCATAGGTTTGTTTTTGTTTATAAAGCTTTTTATTGAAGTTGTTTAAACATTCTTACATTTGATTAAAAATCTGTTTCAGTATCTACAAGTGTTGTGTAGTCAGGTAAAGGGATCGTCCCCATAGGAACACCTCGACAATATCTAAATTACAAAAGTCTAAGGGCAGTGGGCCGAATCCAGAGTTAATAGAACCATCTGGCTGGTGCGTAAGTCAGCTGTGAATTGATACTTTGTATGTGCTCTGTGCTGAATTTTTCCTCCGCAAGAGGAGCCAGGCCACCCACTATGTGTAAGAGATATGCATTGTGGGTGTACTTATGCATTTAAATTGTACTGTAAGGGCTGGGTTTACAATCTAGTATTCCACATGGACTGAGTTCCATACGGAATACTTAAGGTAGGGTTCTGTGCACAGATCCACCATTTGCACTTAGTAGAGCAGGGGGAGTGCCCTGTTCTCCTGCGTGCGGTATAGTGAACTCCCTGCATTAGCTTCCGTTGCGGAGGCTAGGCACAGACTTAACTATTACATCTGGATCTCATCCAGTCAGTGTTCTTTTCAAAATAGAGGGAAACAGGAAAAAAAGAAAGAGAGAAAGATACAGGAGAATCATGTAAAATATAAGAAAAAACTGTGGAAGAAATATATGCTTGTGTCTTAACTCCAACATGACTCAAATGTAAGATAACCCAACTAATATTCATGGCGCCAAATTTACTAAGCTGCGGGAATAGAAAAGTGGAGATGTTGTCAATCAGGAAGTCCCTGGTCTTGTACAAGGCTCTTAATTGTGTGGGCTGATTTATTCAATGTGATCTGGATTTAGAACGGGCCATATTGCTTTAGTAGCTGTCTGAGGCTGAGGACCAAGGTCAGAAGCAATCACCTGGGTTGGGCTCTTGAGAATCCTCAATGTGTGGCCATTTCTGCAGTGTACAGGCAAATAGGTGACAAGAAGCTGAAGGACTGATGATTTGTAAAGAGAGACAGGTATTTTTTTTCTCTAAACAAAGTTTTGGTTACAGATAGTTACTGAATCATTTATGTTTATCATCTAATTGTCAAACCCCTTTTCCTCTGTATGGGTTTAAAGAAATATTTATTTCTGCATAGTATACCTTAACAAAGTGTATTTTACTATGGTTGGTACACCTTATTTTTGCCATACACGGCATGATAATAGTATGATCGGACAATCACTCTGATTAACATGCTTGATATAACATAATAAAATAATATTCAGATATTGGGGAGAATACTGTGGTGTTGCCACACTCATCCTTAGGAGCATCCTTTTGCTCCATTATGCAGTACTAGTCAAAGGCCCATCAAAATGAACTATCTGTTTTACACATTATGGGCATCACAATAAATGTGCATCAAATAACATCTGTTATTTGAACCATCCCTGGACTTTTGTGTATGCTGTCCAAGATAGTGAATTGAATTATTGTTTTCCCTTTTAACGTTAGAACAGATTTATTCAAGAGTTGCATGCTGACAAACTTTGGGGGATAAATATACATAGTACAGATTTTGGCTTAAGTAAGCAATGAATACAAAAATATAAAAAAAAGAAAACAACACAATCAATGCTACTTTCTTTCAAACTAAGAAATGTTTGCACTCCCAAGCATGTCTGTATCTATGTACACAGGGTAGTTTTGTTCCAGTGTCACAGGTGGATATTAGTTGAGGCAACCCCTACCCACAGGTGTATTACTGTCATTTGCTCTGTGTGCGGGGATTACCTTATTCACTGGCTAATTAATCCCAAGACAGTGATTTTTTGGAACAGGAAATCCTAGATCAGGCATAGGTAACTTTCAGCACTTTCAGGTGTTGTGAAACTACAACTCTTATAATGCTCCAGCAACATAAACATATCCAATGCTTAGCAAAGCATGATGGCACTTGTAATTTCATAACACCTGGAGTTCCGCAGATAAATGTCCTAGAATATAGTTTTCAAAAAGGGAACAATTTAACTGCAAAATCAACTGGAATTACCTTCAACTTTTTATTTTATGTTTATATTTACTCTAATGCATATCAGGGATGAAGCCTGATTGTGTTTGCAAGTTTTTATTTTTAGATTAACCCTTAAACCTCACATTCCATATAAAATGCCCCAGGTCTAGTAGTAAAAATGCTTCTGGTGCCAAGTATATTAAATCAGCAAGTTTTAATAGCACAGTATACACGTTATTCCAAAAACAAATGAAAACAGAAAATGCATGCAAATGAAGGACCGTGTTCAGAATGAAGAACATCTGGTCATTTACGCACGCAAAATGCGTAAGTGGGGCGATTTCTATTTAGTGCGCATGTGCAGACCATGAAGTTACGAAGCTTAATTGGAATGATGTGTAAGTAAATTCCGTACGACAAAAAATGCGTGCAAACGTAACGGGTTGGACGGTTTATTAATAAATAGGCGTCAGTTAATAGCAAAAAATAGACGTGCGGTCGTGTTTGTGAACGTTTCACTTCCATCACATATACGTGCGCTAACGATAAGGTTTCTTTCACAACACAGAAGTGTTCCAAAATTCGTTACTTTTGCAACACGTATTTATTTTGTATTAACGTACGGATCTATTACGAACGCACGGAAAAGCTTCTTAAATCTGAATCCGGTCCGAAGTCATCAGTATTAAGCTAACCAAACACTGGGGCAATTATCTATCCCAGCATGAGGTGGCCCGATGAATGGAACTATTTCCCACCAGGGAGAGGTCCCGTTGTCAGTGCCATACATTTCTTCTGCTGGTACCGATAATCCTAGCAGAAGAGGAAGCCGTTTAGTGAGCTGATTGGCTTAGCTTAAGACATTGGGTGCTATCATCCAAAATGTAAGCATGTCAAAAGATCAAAAAATAATACCTGAGCATTTCTGGTACGATTATTGGGTGTTTGAAAAATCCATCCTGACCATACACTACAGCACATTTTGATAATTACTCTGTATAGCCAGTTTTAATTTAACAGTGTAGCTGGCAAGTGTCTGTTGTTCAACCCCACGGTAATTTCTATAATTTGCTTTAACTGTCCGGTGGACATTATATGTTGATTCTACCAAGACTCCAACTGGTATTGTTTTAAAGATTTCTGTGTATGGTTTTTTATTAATGTTTTATACAATATATGTACTTGCAATAAAGAGTTCACTTTAGCTTAAATGTTCCTCTAATTAGTATTTTTGTGCCTGTAGCCACTTAATGAGTGCTGGCCTGGAATTGCTTCATTGGTTTTTCTTAGCAAGTCTCAGGTTATTCTTAGCTCTTAGGTGTGCTTTTGGCTAATTCTATTTGTTTTTAGAAACAAGGGGCCGTATTCAAACTTAAAAACGTTTGCAAACATACGCATGCTATGTGCATAATTTGGCGTCTTTTAGCGATCTGCGATGCCCGCAGCAGATGTTGCTTATCGGATCTCAATGCATACGGAGTTGATTTCCACATGTGCACAACTCTGTATGACACAGCATGACAATACTCCATACATGGGAGAAAACATAATGTGGGTGGGGAGAGGCATTTAAATTATACAGTATGGGTTGAGCTAGGCACTTGCACATGTACATTCGCTAAGCCTGGAGAAGTTAAAGTAGGGCTATGGCACGCGGATGTCAGCTAAATTCCGTCCATCAGAGGGCGTTGTAAAGGGACTTGCCACATAATATGGACTTTTGCTGTTCAGTGCGTTCTTACAGCACTCTTAAGTCTGAATCAAGTCCAAGGTTGTTTCTGCATTTAAGCAGATTTTTATTTTTTTTGCATTTGTGGCGTTGATCAGTTAAGAAATCTTTACTTCTGTCCCGAAATGGTATAAATAGAAAAGATGGTATAAAGCTCACTATTCTAATGTGTGCAATAGATGTTAATCAGACTGGCATGCTTAATCTAAAACATGATCTCTGTTTTTTGGACATGATAATTATCTTTCCTAATTGAAATATAGAATTATATAGCAGAAAGGAACCACTTGACAACAAGTCTGCTTATTTTTTTATTTGAAATATATGGTGGCCGCTACAGATTTAGTATAATCTCATGTGTTTTTCCTCACATTTCACCTAAACTGGCTTTCATCTTGTTTCGGTGTATGCCCTTTGTGTTTTTTGCAAGTCTTTGTGATCAAATATGTTTCTTTAAAGAATGCATCTCTCTAGCACCTGATCAAACCCCTGCATATATTTGAAAGCTTCTATCATAGCCTATGCATGTTTGGACCGCTTTGTTTTCTGGGCGTACAAAATAAATCAAAATGCAGTACAGACATACGGGGCAGGGATGGACAGCATGGAACATAATAAAATACAATCTAAATATAAAAGTATCACAAAAATAACAAAGTGAAGCAAGCAAAGAACGCAAGGCAAAATGTGAGGTGTCAAGCTTGGTAGACGAGGGAGGAGGGAATAGAGTGCAGTGAGAGATTGGGAGGGATCCGCCAGGTGGGGATGGGGTAAAAAGGTAGCAGAGGGGGATAAAAGGGTACGACATGAGGGGGGAGTGCTGGAGAAGGGAAAAACACTAGGTGCCCGCCGTCAGATGTACAGCCCGGGTTCAGCGCTCTCACCAGCCTCGCTGTTGGGTCCCTGGAAGATGACGTCCTGATCGGGTTACCAGCTCTTGGCTGATGCGTTTCAAGCTCTTCTGAGCCCTTTTTCAACTCTGTTCATGCAAGTCATTGGTCTTTTCTTTTTTGATTTTAATCTACATATTTGTGTTGGGAATCTAAAGCTCAGTAGGTACTATCCAGCTTTATGCTGCCGATAGTCTATTTTTGCCTGGATATGATTCCTGGTCCAAGCGACTTTATTTCGAACATGATCAAACTGGTGTCTGTATCATTGTTCTGAAATTAGAAAACTGGTATTAGGAACTGGAACATATTTCTCTGTTCCCAAATGTGAAAAGTTGCAATGTGTGGATTATGATTAGGCTGCAATAGGCTAAGATTAGGGTTAAGGGGCTTAAAGGGTTATGGTTAGGCAGCAGGGCATGGAGTCTTAGAGTTAGGGCTGAAGAAGGGGAAGGTTAAATTCAAACACTTACCTTTTCTGCGAGTGACTCTTCGCGACTCCAGGAGTCACAGCACCACAACTTTGTAAAATGCAGACTTCCAGTCTGTATTCAGCTGCAGAACGATGGTCTTTCGAAATCAAGACCATTGTACTGCAGAACTACACTCATTTTTGTTAAACTTGGACAGTTAATTGGACAATATTCCGAGACTGAGATTAACACTCTCTGTAGGTCTTTTTCACGTAATCACTCATGTCATTAATATGTTCAAATTTTCTCCTACCCAAAGCATATGTATTGACTGATCTCTGATATTGTATGGATCCGGTCTGGCACACAGTGCTTTGGTCAGCTTTATCAGGCTTGGTTTAAACATCTAAGACTGAAGTTTTTATAGATGCTTACATCGGCATTGCCACAATACACAATCTAGAGGGTCTCTTTGGGGTACATTTTCTACAGTTAAGCTGGGCACACACTAGAGCGATTATCGCTCCCAGCATGTGGCTGCCGATAAACGGGACGATTTTCCCCTGGGGGAAAGGTCCCGATATCGGCACCATACACTGCCACAGGGTGGGGGCGATAATCTGTGCTGGAGAGCCTGCAGCCAGCCTATTGGCTGGGTGCAGTCTCTCTCTGATTGGTTGGGGCTCCTGTCAATCTTAACAG
>WWET01001528.1:92822-107271 GCA_011038615.1 Limnodynastes dumerilii | reverse complement strand
AGTGAGAGAGAGAGAGAGAGAGAGAGAGAGAGAGAGAGAGAGAGAGAGATGAATAAAGCTTACCTTACACAAAGCTGGCCACACAGGAAAACGCTGTTCAGCCCGAGGCTGAAAGTGAAAGTAAAAGTCTCTGCTACTTCCTGTGCAGTGTCAGACGCTCCTCAGTACATGGAAACAGGGAAGAGCGCAGCTTTCTGTCAGCAGCCAATCAGTGAAGTAAGTTAAAGATTCATTTAACCCTTAACTTACTTCATTGTTTAGCTGGTGAATGAAAGCTGTGCCCTTCCCTGTGTCTATGATAGACATAGGGAAAAGCACAGCTAGCGGCAGCCCATCGGCCCAGACTCCATCGGCCCTGGCAGAGTCCGTGACTGATTCTCTCCACCGCAGCATCTCCTCTCTGATCATCAGAGGAGATGCTGCGGATAGAGGCAGTCACGGACTCTGCTGCGGCGCTGAGGTGAGTAAAGGAGGTAACAGAGCCTCATCTCTCCGTCACCCCCTTTACTCACAGCAGCGCCGCAGCAGATAACAACAAAAGGTAAGTCATGGAAGCGGGGGGCTGCTCCCGCCCCCCTGTGCGCTGCGCCCTACGCAGCAGCGTAACTGGCATAATCAGTGGGCCGGCCCTGATGCAGTGCATTACTGGGTACTGAGGCCTAAGTCAGTAATAGCTGTATTACTGGCTTGGGCCCGTTAACGGAGGTAGTTACAGCAGATTTCAGGGCCCGGGGGCCCTGAAATCTGGTGTAGCTGCCTCCGTTAACGGCCCAGACAATGGAAGTGCCAGCGTGGCACTATTGGTGAGTGGTGGGGGGCCTGTGCTTGGCCCCCCTAGCTCAGGGGCCCGGTCGCAATTGCGACCGCTACGACCCCTATAGCTACGCCACTGTCAGCAGGTGTCAATTTCATGTCTATAATGGCAGAATCTCTGTAGTTCTCCATTATGGCATGACATGTAAAATGAGAAATGGTAATCAATGATAGACCATAACTTATTAAAGACAACACACCAATAAAAGTATAAATAAAGATGCAGCAATAAGTAAAAACAATGTAGTACACAGTGCTAATAGAGTGATCCTACCCGTTGGTTAGGAAGTAGATAATGCGGTGCAGTTTATTAAGGGACAATTGAACCTTGTAAACGTCTGATAAAAAAGCTTAAGCGCCTGTAAAAAGACAGTCAGTGGAAGACACTGTGCTGTGGCTGGATTCAGATCACACGCTAGCGGTCACCACAGCAGTGATCTGAATCCAGACACTGATGGTCTCCTTGTGGGCTCTTAAACTTTTACATCAGATGTTTACAGGGTTCCATTGTCCCTTAATGAACTGCACCGCATTATCTACCTCCTGCCCGTCGGGTAGGATCACTCTATTAGCGCTCTGTGCTACTTATTTTTGCATCTTTATTTATACTTTTATTGGTGTGTAATCTTTAACAAATTTTGGTCTATTATTGATTACCTTCTGTTTTTCTCATTTTACATATCATGCCAGAGATATTCTTCTATTACAGACATGAAATTTACACCTGCTAACACTTGTATTATAATTATATCCTAGCACACCGCCGTTCAAGGGATATTCATTTTAACTGTATCTTTGGACCTTGAAGGGTATAGGACCCGCAGGTGTATCACGGCTGCAGTTATCAGCACAGTTGGTTCTATATTTTCAATTAATTTACTTGAATTTTAATTGAATGTTATCCCCCTTTATCGTGTGATTGGAATAATAATCATGTTATATGCGCAGTGTGTGCCCAGATTTAAGTGCTGATTCAGAGTTTGGGAGTAAGGGCAAAACAGGTGCATGTGTAGAGCTTGGATAAACCATTTTGTAATGTAAGGGGAGCTAATTAATTTTAAATCTTTTATTGCAGTGAAAATACACTTGCATATAGAACACAAACACAAGCTTTCTGTGTAATCTATAAAATAGAGTTAAACTAAGAAACTTCACCTCTCAATTCTTATTCTGCTTTCACAATTTAAATTTACCTCCCCTCACAGTACAACATGGTAGTGCCCAGGTCTACACTTGCACCTAAAAAAAAGGTGTAAGAGTATGTGTTTTTTTAAACAAAAACACAAAGTGCAAATCCAGATGGCACAATAATAACAAGCAGTGCTATAATATACCTTTCATCTATTACCACTCGTCCATATCATGGTCATTCTTCTCTCTTGTTTAAAGTAGTAGCTTGGCACACTAGTGTGCTTAAAGATGAGAAAAAATATATAAATGTATACATTAGTTTTCAAGTATAATATTAATGCAAAATGACCAATGATGAGTTGAACTTACCAGCCTGTGTCAAGCACATTCCATAGTCCCTAGATTCTGTTCCAAATTGTGTATTACTCCAAGGGGTATATTTATAAAATGCGATTTTTCAAAAATCATCTAAAATCGCGCGAGTTTGCTGTGAATATCAAATCACTGTATTCACAAAAGCTAAACTCACATGAGTTTAAGACTCTCGAAAATCGCTGAACCAAAAATCACCAGTGTGATTTTTTCTATGTTACACATACAACTCACAGTATTCACAAAGGTTGCTTTGACAAACTCGCAGTAAAATCACCATTAAAATGCCATTTAGCAACTCTCCATTGCCTAGAGGCGATTTAGTGACAATTCTCCCTGCGAGCCAGGAAAACATGTCAATCTAGTTGACATGTTTTCCTGTGTGTCAAAACCGACCGCAGCATGCTTGAAAGCCTTAGCCATGCTTTGCTGATAGAACTACAAGGCTCAGCATTGCTTAGCCTTGTTGTTCTATCAGCGTCGGCATGGTAAGGCTTCTAACCATGCCGTGCTGTGTGTTGTATGTGTAGAAAAAAAATACAGTGTACACAAAACATACCGATATACATTACAATGTGTCCATGTTAAAATAAACCTTTTCCCTAACTAATATTACCCCCTAATGTGTACACTTACCTTCTGTGGTCCCGTGTCCTATACTAAGTGTATTGCGATGTAGTGTGTGGTGTTTAAAAAAATAATAAAAAATGTTTTCACTCACAGTTTGCTGTCATCTTTCTTGGGAAGACTTGCTTGAAGTGTAGAATCATCTTATGCTGATTGGAGTCTGCCGTCGGCTTGCTTGCAGTGGGATCCCCGGTCTTCAGGTCCGGCTCCTCTGCCTCTTCTGTTCTTGACTCGGCGGGGACTGGCTCCTCCTTCATCTTCTTTGCTGCTCCTAATGACCATTCAATCGCTAGGGGGCAGCATTTTATTTAAATGATGATGTCAGTTACACTGGCCTCTGACGTCATCATTTAAATAAAAGGCTGCCCCCTAGCGAACGAATGGTCATTAGGAGCAGCAAAGAAGATGAAGGAGGAGCCAGTCCCCGCCGAGTCAAGAACGGAAGAGCCAGAGGAGCCGGACCTGAAGGCCGGGATCCCACTGCCAGCAAGCCGACGGCAGACTCCAATAAGCATAAGAAGATTCTACACTTCAAGCAAGTCTTCCCAAGAAAGATGACAGCAAACGGTGAGTGAAAACATTTTTTATTATTTTTTTAAATACCACACACTACATCGCAATACACTTAGTATAGGACACAGGACCACCGGAGGTAAGTGTACACATTAGGGGGTAATATTAGTTAGGGAAAAGGTTTATTTTAACATGAACACATTGTAATGCATATTGGTATGTTTTGTGTACACTGTATTTTTTTTTATACACGCAGCACACAGCGCAACATGGTTAGAAGCCTTACCATGCTGACGCTGATAGAACTACAAGGCTAAACAATGCTTAGCCTTGTAGTTCTATCAGCACAGCATGGCTAAGGCTTTCAAGCATGCTGTACTTGGTGATTTTTTTTTAAACACCCACGAGTTGCCATGATTTTTTCAGGGACAAATCGCGGTGCTTCTCAATAGAAAACCACCACGATTTAGACCTTGCAAAATCACTGCAACTCTCGTGAGTAATAAAAAATGGCCTCAAAATCGCATGTTAGTGAATTCACTGTTAAAATCGCATTCAAATTGCGGCGCTGTGAATTGAATTTGAAGGGAAAATTCGCCCTTTGTAAATATACCCCCAAGTTTATATAAATATCTTGAATAAAATAATAGCATTTTATATAGTGACATACATGAAAAGCAAATGTGGACAAGCAACTTGTGATAGTATTTGATTGAAATGTGTATTTGTAACAGTGTAATCCTTGATTTTCCCCTTTTTTTTTGCAGTTGCGGGAACTGGAGGACAAGTATGCAGAGTGCATGGAAATGCTTCATGAGGCGCAGGAAGAGCTGAAAAATCTTAGAAATAAAACAATGCCAAATGTCACTTCCAGGCGTTACCACACTCTGGGTGTGTTCCCCATGGTAAGGCATAAAGTATATTTATTTCTTTAACTACACTCATTTTGAATTAGAGCAAAGTATAGAAGGGAACACATTTGCACCTTGACAAATGTGTACTTCTATGGGAAGGATATAGAGTTCAGAGGAGGCATGTCCTAGGTTACCACTGAATTGCAGGACAATAATATGTATGAATTTATGTAAAAGCAGCTAGAATATTCTGCTTGTAAAGAATAGTCAATGCATTGCTTATACGGCAACTCCTGTTTTTATTTATGTGAGTGCTTTTCTCTTAACTGTGCATCATGATCAAATAGTGTAGCATTTTTCATCATTATTACAAAGAAAATATATATTTGTTTTACTGTTGAAGACTATCAATGTGAAGTTAATAACCATTTCTGCAAGAGCAGCTACGGACACAGACATAGCCTGTTCTACGATGGCAAACTAGGCAATGCTGGATCCAGAATTAAGGAAAAGAGCTGACTTGCGTATGCTACATCTGAATAGGTACCGTGCATACACAATGCCTATTTTTCCACAATGGAATGCAGCCACCTGATAATGCGTTCCGTGTGGAAATCCGCTTACGCAACAGGACAGGGCCACCCACCATGTGTGCAAGATGTGCCTGGCCTTAGGCATTAAAGTGTGCAGTAAAAGTTGCCCCCAGGAGTGACCTGTTCTCTTATGTGCATTATTGTGAATCAGAATTTCCCTATATTAGTCTCTGCTGTGGAGGCTAAGTTCGGAATTTACTTGTAAATCTATGTCCTGGGCTGTGTGAACTGTCTGTAAGCTGCTGGAAAGGAGACTCCTAGGCACCTTATAGCATGCTGAGAGGCTGTATTTCAGAAGATGCCTGCAGTTCAGACAATATGGACCTAATCAAGACCTTCCTGTATTTTCCATTTGCACGGTCTGTAAGTCCATGGGACAGATTTACTAAGATGCGGCTTTGGAAAAGTGGAGATGTTGCCTATAGCAACCAATCAGATTCTAGCTCTCACTTTCCTATTATATACTAGAGAATGTCAGCTAAAAGCTAAAAATATTCCCACAGCCTGAAAAGTAACAAATGTGAGACGATATGTCACATTAGCAGTGCTCATCTCCTGTGGACACCACAAGCCCGCTGCTTTTACTCTTTAGTAGCATCAAGAACAGAGCCTTAGCCCACTAAAGAAGTTCTGTGGCTGACCGTGGCTTTGTATCTGAAGCTGCTGGAGAGTCGTAGTGGTGGGATTTGGACATTTGTGATTTTACATTTGCCCCAGTTCCTATGCTGGTAGCATGTTTAGTTAACTATTAGAATAGGGGTACAATGGAAATATGTATTTTTTGTGGGAGTGGCTTTACTATAGATGGGACGATGATGTAAATATAATGTAATGTAAATAGTTTACTTTATAACCTATTAAATTGCTTTGGGGAAAACTAATTAACTGGTGTTGTACGTTTGTAACTGATGTTTTGTCAGCCACATATAACTTGTTCATATATTTATGACTTCTCTGTTCTAGGACTCATTAGCAGCTGAGATAGAGGGATCCATGAGGAAAGAGCTGCAGATAGATGAAACAGATTCTCCTGAAATGAAGTATGAAGTGTTTAATAGTCTGACCACTGCATGTGACAGAATACCTGTAGTTTTGTGATTTCTATTCAATACCGTCATGATTCAATCAACGTTTTTTAGATAAGAAATTTAAATAAATAGTATGAGAACACTACTGATTGCTGGCAAAAATAACATTTAAATCAGTTTAAATATTCTAAAATCTTATGTGTTATGCAAGTATGAAATGCCTTAATGTGTCATGTCAACACATCTTTATTGCAATGTCGTTGTATAACCTAAGTGTTTGTAGTTTTATTCCTGTGTTGTAAAAATAATTCATTGGCAGTTACAGTATGTCATTTTATGTAAACCTTGTAGAGAGATGTATTTATTTCTTTTAATGCTTTTCTCTTAGTGGCAATCAGCAAAAACGTGTGTTTGAGACTGTGCGTAACGTGAATCAAGTAGTCAAACAGCGGTCGTTGGCCCCTTCTCCAATGAACATCCCAGGTTCAAATCAATCATCTGCAATGAACTCTTTAATGTCCAGCTGTGTCAGTACACCCCGTTCCAGTCTCTATGGAGGAGATATCTCTAATATTGTTATTGATAACAAAACCAATAGCATTATCCTGGAAACAGAGTCAACAGATGACAGGTTAGTTTGCATTGAACTCCTATTAGTGTTAATCTACAATAATACATATTTAGAAATATGTATGTACAAGTAAACTTTTATTGAATATATTAATCATTTATAGTAATAAAATGTTCTACTATATATAATACAACAGCCAAAATTCAAGAGGATATTAATGATTTCACTTTTGAAATATTTCAACTGCTTTTTCTTTCATAAGATAGTAGTAGACTGCTATGAACGTCACCTATGCTTTGTCAGGGTTTCCCAATCCAAACATGTGTTGTCTTTGGATGCTTTCCATCAGTTTATAACTTTACCCTCTCACTAATGAAATGTTTTGTAACCATTGATGTAACTTTATTGTGTTCTGGATGGTAGAGGACCTTGGGGAGAGGGGGGTGTTTGTGATTTGTTCCGTCCTCTCAACACTTCTGTGCATGATGTTATTGCACATATGCAGAAAAAGGCCCTGGTAGGTTCCTCCCCGAGCACACTGGAGAAGACAGAATGTTAGAGCTGCATTTCAGGCCTACTTTGGAACTTTGCTTTGAGGCTTGTGATGTCTACATCCACCTCTTCAATATAACTATGATATATACATTAGTGTCTGGCTTTAGAAGTATGGTAGCCTTTATTGAAAGGACATCTTTGTATTGTTATAAATTGGAGAATATATATAAGGTAAAAAATGTATTTTTCCTGAAGAAGGTTTATTAACCTGGACATATAATCAGGAAAAGTGAATTATTCTGTGTTTTCTTTAGCTTTTGCACTTAAAATTAAGAGAAGGGTGAAGTATTTCTAAAAACTGCAGTGTAAAATCCACTTAGCACTATGCCAATAGCAAGGCTTAACCTGTATGAATTATGTCTTTTCCTCTAGTGAAGGGGATAAGAACAAGAAACCAGGGACACCAGGAACACCAGGTTCTAACGACCTAGAAACAGCTCTACGGCGGTTGTCTCTTCGGCGTGAAAATTACATCCTGGAGCGCAAATTCTTTGAAGATGATCAGGAACGGAAGCTGCACAGTCTTGCTGAAAAAGGAGAGTTTCAAAGCGGGTCTTTAACACCGACCGAAAGCATCATGTCCTTGGGAACGCACTCCTCCAGGATATCGGAGTTTACGGGCATCTCAGGAATGTCGTTCAGCAGCCGCTCTTACCTACCAGAGAAACTTCAGATCGTGAAGCCCCTAGAAGGTGACAAGGGGCCCCAGCCCTTTTATGTTTTGCTTACTGACTCTCTGTGGTCTCTGATACACCACCAGAAATCAGGCACTTTACCTAACACTCACTCTTTCTACTTTAGAGATAGCCATCCTCGCTGTTGGTTTGAGATATTTTAATGATATTGCAGTATAACATTTTAGAGAAAATAACATATTTGTTAGAAATTCAAGAGACTCCTAATATAGGTTTATTCTCTATTATAGGACACCTATGTAATTTAGTAAACTATCATTTAACAATATTGTAGCGTTTATTGATTTCTTGGGGGCATTCAGAATTGTTCCCATGGGTGATACAAATAATCAAACCCACCACTGATATTTTTGTTTTGTTTCTTTATATGGCCACTAATTCTTTGATGGCACTTGTAGTCTTTAGAAATCTAGCTTATACCATTAACAGATTTGTAGTATTTTGCAATATAATCGCAAGAGCCATATTGGTAATTTGTTTTTTCTGGAATAGTATGGTCCCTAGGTTTGCATGTTCCTTGCTTCTATGTTGGTACATTTGAACTTGTCAGACAAATACTAAATTATAAAAAGCAAGCAGTATGCTAAATACTGTAGCTGAATAGTGCCATCTGTCTGCTGGTGACTGTCTACCTTTTCTGTCAGTACATCTGACCAGTAACAAGTGCAGGATTTCTGCCATACAAAAGGTTGCAATTAACTGGTCTCTCGCAACTCTGCACATATAGGGGCTGATCCTGAGTTTTAGAGTAAGGGTAAGACAGGTGCAAGTATAGACCTGGGCCAAAGCACGCTGAACTGTGAGGAAATGCAAAATTCAACTGTGAAAACGGAATCAAAGTTCAGAGTTTGTTTCTTAGCTCAACTGTAATTTACAGTTTTACACTACAGGTATGTGCGTTTTGCGTGCAACGTATTTTCTCTGCACCCAAAATGATTAAACTTAATTTGCACCCCTTAAATTGCAACATGGTTTTGCCCAAAAATACAGTTGCATCTGTTTTGCCCCTAAAAAGTGTAACAATAACATAAGAGCCACATGGCCCATCCAGTCTGCCTGTTTGTTATATGCTGATCCTAGACCCTATTTACCCTCAATTTAGTTTGAGAATTAGGATATCCTTAAATTTATCCAAGCATGTTTAAACTGTTCTACTGTGTTGGCCTCAACCACCTCATTAAAATAATTTTCCAGAAAATTTTCTTAGAGCCTACCACCATCTAGTTTATATTCATGTCCTCAAGTTATGTTATACCTCATCCTTTGAAAAAATGCTACCTTCCTGTTCTTGGATATAAACCTTGATATATTTGGAAGCTGTCATCACATCTCCCCTTTCCCTTCTCTGCTCCAAGCTATACATGTTTAGCTTCTAGTCTTTCTTGGTATGCTTTGTGACACATGCCATGGACCATTTTAGTTGCTCTTCTTTGTACAGTAAGTACAACTCTGGATCAGCCCCATAGAGGTAAGTGAACAGTGTATTTTCCACATCGGCACCATATATAGAACCATTTAAGAAAGTGAAGTTTAATATATCATATTTTAACTTTCTAAAAAAAGCTTTTTTTTTTTACTGCAAGTTTGTAAATTTCACAATGCAGTAAGGCCTTTATGCTATTTTTGTTTTGTTTCTAACCATTAACAGTTACTGTGATTTAAAAAACAAAAAACAAAAAAAAAAACACCCCTGATGCAACACCCAGTTGTTGAACTGTATTTTCCTCTTGGCACTTTGGCAGTTTCCTGTAACTGTATATGTACTGTTTGGCATTTTCTCTGATTTCATTCATTTGAGTTGGTCATATTATTGTTATAATTTTGCATTTGTATTTCTGATTATCTTCCAATAAACTTTCCATTATGTTTAATCTGTCCTATATCTGTTTTCATCTTTTCCCTCTGATCTCTATATTTTTCTTTCTCTGTGTATTTTATGTTTTTTTGTATTATAAAAATAATCATTTAAATTAATGCAATAAAAAAAAATATTTCAAAAGTAATATTAGAGACCTCTAATGTGTTTATTTAAAATAAAGAGCTGGTCTCCTGTTATTGTAAAAGTGGCTGTATTGCACATTGTTTTACAGTTATGTAACATTACAAATATGATAAACCACTTTAGTTTGCTTAACCTTAATTTTTTTTATTTTTTATTTTATACTGAATGGTCACCTTATAAGTCACCTTATAAAATGTAATATCTATATATTTTATTCATTATTTTTATAGTGTGTTTATCAACCCTAATCCATCTCTTTTCCCAAAAGTCAGCCAATTATGCCCCGTTGTGTGTTTGATTTAACTTACAATAATATTACTTTTGACTTTAATGTCATAGTATTATATATTTGTAATTTATCGAGTTATCTTTGTTTTTTGTTTTTTTACGTCAATTATTTTTTCCATCTTATTTTGTGTCATGTTTGACTGATTTTCATCACTTTTTCTCTTTTATTGCTTTCAATTTGACCATACGTACAGGTCAAAGACAAAATATACAAGTTGTGTTCTAGAATGCTGTAAGCAACGGGTATGTATACCGTGTAAAGATTTTCAGTAGAGTAGAGTGCAAACTGACTGTATGTCTAAAGCTCCCATTTACCCCTTTGCTGCTAAGGTAGCATAAAGATGCACTGTTCCTTTGTTTAATTCCCTACATAGTTTCCATAAAACCATCTAGCAAAGAAAATATTCTGACTCTTAAATGACTTGTACATCCAATGCTCATCATAAATTTAAAAGTAATATACCAGTTATGTATGCAGTGTATGTCAAGTGTCTGCTCATAAATTAGCATAATAATTTCATTTAACGTAGCAGTTTGCGGTCTATCCATTTTTGTTGGCATTCGTAATTACTTTTCAGTTATTTATTGCACAGGGCGTTTTTTAGGAGAACCACTGTATTGCTATATTGATGTATGGAAACAATATACTTTAAATCATAGGAGCTTTATGTTACTAGTATCCTGTGGCTGCCCAGATGTTACACGATAGTCCATGGAGCTGATACTATTCCCCACAATGTGCGAGACCTGTTAGGCGTGATGGAAAGGGTTCCTTAAATACCAGTAGTTAAAGGAGACAACACAAGACAATTCTTAATCAACTATAATATTTAATGAAAAACTAAGCAAAACACATGAATAACACTTCGCTTCGTCTTGCAGTTAATGCTTGCTAATAAGTAACAGGCATACAGGAGCACCTATCTCGATTGTTGTCGAGCAGGGCAGGTCAAAATGGGTACTTCTGCAGTCAGTCCTGTAGGCGATGCTGAGAAGTTAACCTTGTGCTAAGACCTATATACCTCAATAGCATCGGAGCCAGTACTCCCTAACTTGTTTGGCTAATCTATTAGCATTACAAAAAATATTCAATCCCTAATAGGAACTGATTATGGTCTCAGCGTTCACTGCTGTATCCCCCCTCTTAATTGCATGTACAATATGTAGATTAAAGGAGTATAGCTGGGCTATTGCATCCAGCGGTTGAAACCTGGCTTTAGTTAGAAAATACTCATTTCTGTAGACATATAGCGAAAATGAAATGCGGTGAAATGGATCAGTGGTAACACTAATGATAACAAATGTCCTTGATCCTCAAGGGTTGTTTTCTGTTTTGTACAGTTTACATGCTACCGTGCATTGAGTACTTTTGCATATAACTGTCCTTGCAAGAGTCAGATGCAGCGAGTTTCTTACGTGGGTGCTTTTTGTATTGCCAAGTTCTATTGCAGTTCAAGATGCAGTTATTAGGAGGTGTATCAATAGAAATTTATAGCTCACAGTTTGTTGTTTGGTTGTCGATCTCCGTCTGGTTAACTGTCAGGAACGCCGGTGGCTGCACGTGCTTCTGTGTGTTGTGCGCTCCCGGCCTCAGCGCGTGTTCTGTTGCTATGCAACACCAGCTGTAAACACCACTTTCTTATGCTCTCCTTCGGCCGCGTCCGTTCGTCCCGCTTCTTGTCTCTCTCGATTCAGGGTAGCGTCCGTACAGGATACGCCATAGTGAAGAAGCAAAAAAACTGGATGGTGCAATAACGTTTTAATAGCGATTTCAGTGTTTGTATAAAGTTCCTTGTCATGGACCAACGCGTTTCATCGGGCCTCACCGACTTCCTCAGGGTCATCTGAAGAACTTTATACAAAGCGCTATTAGGGCATTGTGATATGCCTGCATCACTTGTGAGTACCCAATTGTTTTTATAACACTGAAATCGCTATTAAAACGTTATTGCACCATCCAGTTTTTTTGCTTCTTCACTATGGCGTATCCTGTACGGACGCTACCCTGAATCGAGAGAGACA
Source organism: Limnodynastes dumerilii (assembly GCA_011038615.1). NCBI lineage: Eukaryota > Metazoa > Chordata > Amphibia > Anura > Limnodynastidae > Limnodynastes > Limnodynastes dumerilii. The sequence continues at coordinate 95,207 of WWET01001528.1, read as the reverse complement.
AGAAGCGGGACGAACGGACGCGGCCGAAGGAGAGCATAAGAAAGTGGTGTTTACAGCTGGTGTTGCATAGCAACACAACACGCGCTGAGGCCGGGAGCGCACAACACACAGAAGCACGTGCAGCCACCGGCGTTCCTGACAGTTAACCAGACGGAGATCGACAACCAAACAACAAACTGTGAGCTATAAATTTCTATTGATACACCTCCTAATAACTGCATCTTGAACTGCAATAGAACTTGGCAATACAAAAAGCACCCACGTAAGAAACTCGCTGCATCTGACTCTTGCAAGGACAGTTATATGCAAAAGTACTCGATGCACGGTAGCATGTAAACTGTACAAAACAAAAAACAACCCTTGAGGATCAAGGACATTTGTTATCATTAGTGTTACCACTGATATCCATTTTACCGCATTGCATTTTCACTATATGTCTGCAGAAATGAGTATTTTCTAACTAAAGCCAGGTTTCAACCGCTGGATGCAATAGCCCAGCTATACTCCTTTAATCTACATATTGTACATGCAATTAAGAGGGGGGATATAGCAGTGAGCGCTGAGACCATAATCAGTTCCTATTAGGGATTTAATATTTTTTGTATTGTTGACCATTTTCAGGGACGTGGACTCCCTGACTGGTCTCGGCAGCCCTGATTTAGCATCATATAAGAGAAGGGGTAAGCGCCTATACTCAGCAATTACACCGAGGTGTAAATTACTCTACTTAATCTATTAGCATGTCTTGGCCTTAAACATCTGGTTCTATACAGTATTAATAACATGCTCATATAAATGCACAATGATAAAAAGTGTGCCTGAGTTTCTGGGCATGTTGGTGGTAGTTTACCACGTGCCAGCATGCCCCGGCAACCATGGGCATGCGGTGATTGGAGTACAACAAGCAATCGGCATACCCACGCTTTTAATGGCAGCCTTGTTTTCTACGATCTGTAGTGCACCAATTCAAAGGTGTGTAGTATTTTTTTTTTTTTACATAGATTAGTGTTGTAATTTGCATCTCTCTGAGGGGCTCAACATTGTGGTGATGTAATGTGTTTGTAATATTGAGCAATTGCATAGGTTAATAGTTTGGCCATGATGTTAGCATTAGCTAGTGCAATAAAATGGCACAATGTAGAAATCACAACCAAACTATATGCAAGTGAGCTAACATTGCACCCAAAAATAACCTTCTGCCTCCATTGGATTCGATAAATGTTTTGCTTATTCCAGATTTACGTAATGATATAATAGCACTTTAGAAACTAAATATGGTATTATCCATGCATTTCAAAAAGTCCTACACTTGCATTTGGGAAAATCTATATGTTGAATATTTTGGAACTATTCTGGTACGATTTTTCTATATATTTAGTTTTAAAGCATAACTGAACTTAATGATCATATGGATTTCCTGCACTTTCCTGTGAATGTCCCAGATTAACTTCTGGTAGTTGAAATAACCATAGTGCCTGAAATTATCTGTTCAATATACAAACTTTATGTTACCATTTGACAAATGGAAGAACTCTTCTGTAACCACATATTTAACATTGCTAAGAATTAGGAATTTCACTGTTTACTTAGTTGTTGCCATAATTACTGCCACTGGGTATATTTAAACACACAATACCAAATAAATTGGACATCATCTAATTATTGTGCAGTGTGTGGACACTTTCCGAAAACTTAAAAAATAATCGGGTGTGGGTCTGTGGTTAGAGAGGCCCTTTTTCGAAAGGGCCATTTTATACCATCCAGTTCCAAACTGTCTCTCGAATCGATTGTTTCTGCCTCGCCAAGGAGTAGCAATCGATCATCCCCAGGATGAAGTTACAGCGGTGAATGGTAAGTGTGTATGTAACCCCAACTCTTATCCTAATTCATACCCTAACCCTCCCCTTCCATTTCATTAACAATAACCCTTCCTTCTTTTACCCTAACCCTCTCCTTAGCGCAGCCTGACCCTGAGACTCCATTCTCCGCAGCCTAAACCTGAGACTCCCTCCCCGCAGCCTAACCCTAAGGCTCCCCAAAGACTTGCCTGTAATAGGTCTGCGATGGTGAAAATGTGCATTCGGCTGTCTTTTTTTTGAAAACAGAGTTTTTGAAATGCAGAGAATGCATTCCAAACTAATCACGTTGTTTAATATTTATTACCGGTCCAGCCACCACTGTGCCAACCCTAATAAGATGGTATATTGTCAGGTTGAGTGTAGATATTATACAATATAAGAGAATTGTGTCTGCAGCTGGGGACATTATATATTTTGTGACCAGTTTAAGGGTTTATGAATATTTTCTGTATAAATTTACTTCTGTTTACTAATACCGTGTTCACACTGAAGCCCCGGCAAAAACCCGGGTTTTTTAACCCGGGTT
>WWET01001528.1:61188-89569 GCA_011038615.1 Limnodynastes dumerilii | reverse complement strand
CCTGGGCTAAACCATGTTGATTTCAGGGGGAGTCAAGTTAATTGTATTCTTTGCATGCAGGGATATATCTTTGAATTGCTTACTGCACACAGATACTGACCAGCTTTACTATTACACTGTTATTTAGACTTGGGATAGGAAACATCACCTCTCAACTCTAATACTGTTTGCAACAGATGAAATATGACTCCCCTGCAATCAACTTGGTTTAGCCCAGGAGTAACTAAGTTCAAGCACTTAACTAGGTCTGGATCCAGCCCAATGCCATTAGTGTTTTACATGCATTGTATTAGTGTTAAATCATTTTGTGTTCCAGTAGTGACTTTATCAGCGATCTTCCTTACCTGTTTACAGTAACTGCCAAAGAGATTGTATGCAGGGTACACACTGGAGCTTTTCCAGCAGATTATCTTTCCAATAACACCATCAAAAGACAGTTTCTCCAAATATCTTACTGTCCAAAGATGCTCAAAAATTGTTTAAAACAGTGAGTCATTTTTTGATTACAATCATTACATTAAATATATTTATTTTGAAAGTGTGTACTGTGTCTATTCGGAGCTCCAAATGAACAGTTCAAAAGATAACAGACTGTTTCAAACTATTTTTGAGCATCTTTGGACTGTACACACTAGTAAGATATCTGGTGCAACTGTTTTTTGATTGTGTGATTGGAAAGATTATCTGCTGAAAAAAGCTTCAGTATTAACCGGGTTGTGTGCGCCACCACACACTGCTGACAGCCATTTGTTGGCTGTGTGTATTTTAGAAAATGTCTTCATTTCGAAAATCCCACCACTGGACTCAACGGTTCCCGATGCTGCGCTGACCGAACAGGTGAGTGCAGGGGAGGGGATGTCTTTTACTAGAGTAGTTTTAGGGTTAGGCTGCGGACAGGGAATGGATGGGATAAGGTGAAACTTAAGGTTGGGCTGCGGGGAGGGCAGTCTTAAGGTAAGGCTGTGGGGAAGGGAGCCTTAGGGTTAGGATTAAGTTAGTTATTCCAGTTTTCCACCACTTAATCATTGTTTAGATATAGGAATTCACCTGGATATACCAACAACAAAAGGTCCAGATCCAGACCTCTGCAGCTGCTGTGCTCAGAGCTCTGAAGGCAGTTAGTTTCCTGCTGTATCCATCTTACCATTGTGTGCATGCACAGACTACCTACCTTAAGATTTATGCAAAGTCCTTAGATAAAATGAGGATGCTGCAAAAGTCTGGATTGTATGTAATGGCTTAATCAAGTTACCTTACCTTACCTCTCCTTTCCATCCTGTGTACACACCGTAGGATCCAGATCTGTAATGGACGTCTATTATAAGGGCATACATCAAATGCAAACGTTTTCCACACCTTGCATGCGAAAAAATTCATTTTACTTAATATTCTACATCTGGTCCAAAGTCAACATCCTGGTTGTGGACTTGGGAACAACAATTCATGTATTTATATGTACACATGTATGTATATAGATTTATATATGTGTGCATGAATGTATATGTAGGGTGTGGGTCTGCAGTCGGCCCTTTTCCGAAAGGGATGTTTTCTACAAGCCCTTTTCTAAATTGTTTTTAATTTGATTGCTCTTGCCCCGCCGAGGACAAGCAATCAATCAGCTCCAGGACAAATCTGCAGCGGCAAAATTTATCCAACACCAACCCTTATCCTAATTTTCACCCTATCGCTCCCCTACCATTTTCCTAACCCTCTCCTCCCCACAGCCTGACCCTATTATTCCCTACCCTGCAGCCTGACCCTAAGACTCCTTTCCTTGCAGTCTGACCCTAAGACTCCCTTCCCCAGAGCCTAATCCTAAGACTCCCTTCCCCCGAGCCTAACCCTAAGACTCTCTTCCGCCGAGCCTAACCCTAAGACTCCCTTCCCTGCAGCCTAACCCTAAGACTCCTTTCCCCGCAGCCTAACCCTAAGACTCCCCTTGTACACTCACCTCTTGTCCGGTGTGGCGTGTGTGCGCAGGGCAGCCTGTATTTAGAAAAATATAATTTTCAGATCGCTTCCCATATATTTATGGATCTACATATGTACGCACGTTACAGGGTTCGGTATGGACTGAATCCAGAAATCCGAGTGCAGTGCCAGCATGGATCCAATAGCTAATTTTAACAAATCCTCACTGTATCCCACATCTGTGTGAGTGCAGCAAACTACTATCGCTTGCATGGACTTCAGACAGACCATGTCTCATGGCTTGCGCATTCTCCTCCATTACATTAGCATATTGTACATACCCCGTCCCATATGCAACCACAACCCTCCCCGCTTTTGGAAAAGTCTTTATATCAGATCGCTGGATCTGCAGCACTCACAGCCTGCCTATGTACAACACATAGGAGTTCTGATCACAGCGCATAGAAAATGCCTACTTTATTTTGATATCTGTATCTGGTCCATTGCCTTTAAGATTATATTACTCAAAATAAAATGAAAAAGTCTAAGTGCTAGGTTTACAAAGTTGTGGGAATGGAAAATTGGAGATGTTGCACATACAATACAATCAGATTCTAGCTGCCATTTTCTAATATGTTATCGGAAACTGAGAGCTAGAATCTGATTGGTTGCTATGGGCAACATATTCATTTTTCCTTTCCCGCAGCTCAGTAAATCTAGCCTTAGGAATGAGAAAAAAAGAATTTTAAGTATCTGTAGTTATTAATTATATATATTTGTATAGAAAACATGAGTGTGGGTCCCCGTTGCGAACGATCCTATTTCAAAAAGGGCCGTTTGCTCCCAGCCAGTTCCGAACTGGCTGGGATATCGATTGCTTATGCCTTGATGAGGCATAGCAATCGATCACCAGAGCATCGAACACGGAGCTCCAATAGCTGTTTTCCCCCACCCCGCAGCCTAACCCTAATTCCTTGCGAAAATGAATGGGTGAGTATGCAAAATGCATACTCACCCATTTATTTAAAAAAAATCTGAAAGGGCTCTCATTCGAAATAGAGACAGCTGAAAAGCAACTTTCGGCTGTCCCTATTTCGCAATGCGATCCCTTGCAGCGGGGAAACAAATAGAGCTAATTATATAGGGAACCATTACTGATTGGACAACTATAATATCCTTAGAAACAACTGATTTTTGAAATGAAAATTAATAAAGTAGAACTTCACGTGTATGTACAAAGTGTATATAAAACACGTAAACTTTCATAGAACTTATCTCAAGCAGGACTAAGATGTTGTATATGCTGTTTTAAAAAGAGTTTTATAATGTTCTTTTTGTATTCTAACATAAATTAAATATATAGTTGTTTGATTTCCATTTTCCACAGGAAATAATATTGATATGTCTCTAAGGTAAATAAAAAAATCTACTTATGTGGGTGTACAGCTGGTTTGGTGTAATGGTACAAGGAAGAAACCTAATAGTGATTGCAAAAGAGTTCATCACTCAACCCTTATAAGCCATGGTGCCCATAGAGAATGTTTTATAGATAATTGGCACTTCCAATTCTTTTCTAATCTAATCACAGAAGTCGAAACTGTTAACATTCTGCAGATAGAAAACAAGGAAAATTTAATGAGAAAAAAGTATTTAAACTGTCTGTGTACATTGATCCTGGAGTGATCGTTATGTGCAGTTATTTTATGCAGGAAACACCTAAATGCTGGAGACTTGCAACCACTGGGAGGTGTGGTAGGTCAACTTATTGAAATGCAGTTATCTGTCTTTTTTACTGTTACCTCTTAATCTTTGTGAGAAACCTGTGCGAACTATATTGGTTCTGCATTTTTCTGTTCTAAGTACTTTGCTTGACTCTACTTTTAGCAGCCTCTATATCTAATCAGTAATCAGAAAAATATGAGTTTGGTGCATTACTGTGTTTTCCAAATTTAGATTTCTAGTGATCTGCAAGCTGGAGATCGTTTCTGGTCTATATAACAAAGCTTCTTTCCTGCATTACCTGTCACTGTAGTGTTCTATCATTGTTTCACCATGTAGCTGAACGATAGCCATTGTTTCAATTAATTGATATTAATTATTTCATTATTTGTTCATGGTGCTTCTAAAACTGAAGCAATGCAGGAAAGAATTTTGCTCTTTGCCCTTTTTTCCTATTACAAATTTGTGCAAAATTTAAAATGTTGTATTTGTCCATAATTAACAAGATTCATGTTTATTTTAGGAGTCATTGGACAAAGCTGTTTGCTGAAGCCTTGTCTATTGTCATGTAACACAAGCTCTTTAATAGTTTTCCATAGAGACAGTTTATGTCTTTTTACATTAGGTGTTAAGACAAAAAAGAAAAAAAAAACACTTTAAATGTGCATTAGTGTAAATTGCCCAGATTCTGAGTTCAATACGACAGGAGAGTTACACAAGCTGCTTGCATAATTCCCCTGTCAGGTAGCCTGTGCACATGCGCACTAACCTTTTATGCCAGCGTGCCGGCATTCATACGTAACTTTGTTGCCTGTACGCAAAGGGGTCTGACCCCTAATGTACAATTGTCATAACTCCGCCATAGATGTGGGGATAGACATTTAAATTAGGGGGCTGGGAATGCCCGTTACGACCTGGTCGTAAGATTTAAGGTAGAAATCTGGACATGTCAGTGTCCAGATTTCCTAACGATAGCGAGGAGTGCAGGGGGCGTGCCATGCGCGTGTACTTACTGACCACCGCATGCACGTAAAGCGTGCGGGGGTCAGGATATAGCCCAATGTGTGTAAATAAATGTAGAAACATAGAAAGTGACAGCAGAAAAGGGCCACATGGTCCATCCAGTCTGTACTCCCCATAAACCCTCCATTTAGACCCACAGCTGTGATGTACTTTCTTGCCCTCTTATTTTATCGTCATTAAATATGTTTTTGAGCACATAATTATCCAGTTTACATTTATATCACACAGACATCACAGATTGTAGCCATAAAAGATGTCTATTAAATAATCTACAATATGATGTTTAAACCAAGGAAATTTAGTACAGCTGCTTTTACAGGATAATACAGGTACCAATAAGATCCAGTGTTATTATAATGATTGTGACAGGGATTCCTACATAATATGGTGCATGTTCTAAAAAAGGAAACTTTCTATTTCAAAATTATTCATTAATACATGAGCTGTCCATTGAAATGTTACTTCATTTGGTAAGAAATGCTGATTAGTAATATGTTTTAACTTTATTTTTTTGTGTGTAGTGCACAATCCTGGAAAATGCTTGTCTCAGACCAACTCTACATTCACTTATACCACTTGTCGGATATTGCACCCATCTGATGAACTCACGAGAGTCACTCCAAGGTTAGTTAGAATTTACTTGCATACTAGTGCGTGTATGTGACAACCATCTCCTCATCTACTGTCTTTTCCCTAGCACTGTTGCAATTGAAAATCCTGAAGGGTCACAATGGGGGGGAATAGTCCACATCTGTTATCTTCTGCAGAAAGAAGTTTTAAGTTTATTTAGTTCGTTATTTACTGTTGTTAACTTTATAATAACTGTATAAAAGCTTTATAAATTCATTTAATTTCTTTTTTGTTAACTCCTTTAGAAAGGCTTGTCATATTTCTCGAAAGGACTAATTAAAATTGTCATTATCCTCTTTGCATTGTTGTAGGTAATATATTGTTTAGCTTATCAGGCTATAAGGCCTGATTAGGGTGTAGATAGTCACAATTTGCTACTTTGTTGTATCTTTCATTTGCCACCCATGAATCCTATATTGGTGCTAATTCTTGAATGAGGGGTATGGCTGATTTGGCTCAGGTCCTTTCCAATACAGGCTGTGCCTCAATTTACATTAGTCATTTGAAGCCTGGCTTAATCATATTAGTAATATTTGTGGAGCAATGGCCATGCAATGTAGCTGGGTGTTTTACCAACACTGATGGAGAATGGATCTTTGTTCAATTGCTTTTGTTCATGCATTGTTGCCTTTAGTATGGATTCCTGCATTAGGGAACGTAGGCAATTTGAAGACCATGCATATGCAGTATTTATATGTGATGTAATCAAAGCTTCTTAGGGATATCAGTTATCAATTATTAAATGAAATACCGCTGCCTAACCAAACACGGTTCTTCACAGGTCATTTGATGAAGAGGAAGAAAGCACTTTATACCAGGTTTTGCTGAGAGGAGCTGTAGGGCAGACACTGTGACTGAGCATGGCAGGGGGTGAGCAGTATTGTTGGTGCAGTACTCTGGTGGCTGGATTGATGATGATGGTAGAGTGTGTGGCACCAGCTAACATAGACGCTGATAGCGTCTTCATCCTAACACAATTAAGTTTCACTTAGCTATCAGATCCTGATATGTTTCTCTTCTAACAGAGTACACATTACCTTTGGCTAAGTCTCATTGGCATGTTGTCTTGTTAAATTGCTTAATATAGAAAGATAACCTGTCTTGTTGCAGTTTACTGAAATATTAATACATGCATGTACTGTTTTACTTTCACTGTAAATGTAAAGGAGTTTTGGATATACAACAATTGGCGAAGCTAGTATTTTGCTTCTGTGTATTGTGTACGTGCTTGTGTTGAAAAAGGTGTTTCATTTGTGTTCCTCTTTTGCATTTTTCTTGAATACAAACTCGTTTATATTCTCTTTAATCCTGCAACTAGCTAGGCCTCCCGAGTGTAACAATGCCTTATTTTGTTGTGAAGTTGTGGGAGGGTTCTTATTTCACAGTGTGTATTTTTTCAGTTTCAATTTTTTTTTAATACAATATTTGTTTGGATAGAATTAACTATAACAATCATGTTTTTTGTTGTTGTTGTTCTCTTCGTTTACCCAGTGGAGCAATTAGAAGCCCTGGGTTCCATTACTATTACATTTTAAAAAGACATTGCAGGGATAAAAAAAACAAAAACCTCCACAATACCAGTATAAGTTTTTGACATTTTGTGGGCTGAATCAAAATATTATTGACCTCAATAAGCCAATAATCACAGAGGGAAAAGTTTTTGATTCTCATGAATTAACTTTTTCTTTATAGTATTTTGGCAGTGTATAAGCATCATTATGGATTTTTTTTTTTTTATTACTTTCATGTTTTCGATCATTTGATTTTCTCACGGGTGGTACCTTTTTATGGACTCTGTGCCATCTGGAAATGACTGTATCCATACAAAGAGCAGGGATCCATACTAGACTGTGTTTTGTGCTAATGGTAGGGTAATCATCTTGTATTTGAATACGTGAACTTACAGTAGCTGTGATGTACAATATGCAGTTACACTGCAATGTATTTAGTTAGTCAGGTGACAACATATAGTTTCATACATCAGATATTCTTGATGTACCTTCCAGTTTTTGCTTGTGCATTGTAACAGCTTGTTTTCTTTAAAATGTTATAACAAAAATAATTAGTTGTTTGCAAGGCATACTTTACTTATATATATATATATATATAATTCTTTGATGTACAATATGCAGTTACACTGCAATGTATTTAGTTAGTCAGGTGACAACATATAGTTTCATACATCAGATATTCTTGATGTACCTTCCAGTTTTTGCTTGTGCATTGTAACAGCTTGTTTTCTTTAAAATGTTATAACAAAAATAATTAGTTGTTTGCAAGGCATACTTTACTTATATATATATATATATAATTCTTTGTATTTTCATGTCTCCCAGCCTTAATGCAACACCCACTCCATCATCTGGGATTTTCAGCACTCTAAAATCAACGCCGGCAAGCACACCCTGCACACCAAGGCGCCTGAGCTTGGCAGAGTCTTTTACCAATCTGAGAGAATCGACAACCACCATGAGCACATCTTTAGGATTGGTAAGGCTCTTGAAGGAGAGAGGAATTTCAGCAGCTATGTACAACCCACAGAGTTGGGACAGGGTTGGAAAGGCTTCCATCATGAGCCAATCTCTTCCAAAAATGACTATCATACCCTCCACTCCTCCAAATTCGCCTATGCAGACACCAAGTTCCTCTCCTCCTTCCCTAGATTTTAAATGCACTAGTCCACCTTATGATAACTTCTTGGCATCTAAACCTGCCAGCTCCATCCTAAAGGAGGTGAGGGAAAAGAAGAACATACGTAGCAGCGAAAGTCAAACTGATGTGTCTGTGTCCAACCTTAACTTAGTGGACAAAGTGAAGAAGTTTGGAATTGCCAAAGTCTCAGGACCAGCTCAAGCATCTGCTGTATGTGACCATCAAAGGCATGTTATGTATGATGCACAGGGACCAGTGCAGGCATATGTTCCTGGAGGCCTTATTCCAGAAGGCCTGCCTTTGAGTTACCCTACTGCCACAAGTGGAATTCACCTAAATGCAGGAATTCGTAGAAATCGTAGCTTCCCCGCTATGGTAGGATCTAGCATGCAGATGAAGACACCATCAACACTGGCACCAGGGATTCTTATGGGAGCAAAGTTACCCAAACAGACCAGCTTACGATGAAAAACATTAAGCTACCAGTGACCATACTTCTGGATGAGATATACTGAATCTCTTGCATCCACTGCTCATCTTACAGAGCTAAAACTTCTTGTACCTTGTACTGACAAATCAACATTGTGCCTAGATCAGATGGAGAGACTGTATGTTGTATAAATATGTAAATAAGTATTATATTGTAACTAATATTATTTCAACAGATGCAAATGAATAGTTTGCTGTAATATTGTAGATATGGATCATCAAAGTAATGTACAATAAATTAATGGGCAGGTGGGATATTGTATGCACTGAATACCATGAACTCTTGGAAGGATAGTGTATAGTTTTAGTAATAAAGTAACCGACCAAGGTTTTTATTTCATTAACAAGGAGATCTAACGTAGCCCAGGTGTGAGGTTTCCTTAAGGCACTTGAGTGCATTTTCCTTGCTACTCTGTTGATAAATGCAATACATTGGTGTCCTTTTTGTAAATTCTAGGGCATTAAGCAGTCTGTAAAATTGTAACTACAAAGGTGAATATAATTCGTTTCTATTATAAAAGAAAATACACAGTAATTCATTATACACTTCTTCATATCGACATTTTTTCACTTTTAAGATTTCTCATCCTATGTGAACGTATGAGAGTAGTTGTTCAGCCCAGAAACAGCAGCCTGTAAGTGCTAGTCACATGATGCACCTCTTCTATCAGTGCTGTCACTAACTTATAAGGGGGCAGGCAGCCTGGATATTTGTGGTACAAATACAACATATTTATATGGTTGACTGCTTTATGTAGGCTTATGGACTAATCCCAATTGTTTTTTCTGCCTTTGTACTTGAATACTTTGCAATCAACTTAGATCAGCCCTGTCCAATTTTAATTCTTTTTTTTTTTTTTTTTTTCACTGAGCTAAGGGTTCAGGAACAAAAGGGATTTATTAATCACAGAAATTAAACATGAGCAATAGAAATGCAGTTAAAAGGTTGAGTAAGTACTGACAGTATAATAATGTAATTATGAAAAACAAGATTCTATGGTTAAGAAAGTCTGTAGAATTAACACACTATTGAGATTTATTTTTTTTTAGTCATTCTAATTTTAACTTATTTTATTAGTAGAAAGAGGTCTCAATTGGATGACCTAGATTTTTTTTTTTATTTAAACACAAGGCAATTGAGCTTTTGTCCTATGTAGATGTTAAATGGTTTCATATTTGTTCTATTTCATATCTATTTTACTTGAAATTAATTTTAAATTGCACCAAAAATTTCCCATAAACCTCTTTCTGTGGATCTTTATCATATCTAAGGACTTTTAGTTGCTCACTATTATCAGCCTACACAATTGTGGAAGTGTTGGCTTTTTCTTGCACCTTTCTTTTCACGTTTTTCATACCTAATTGTTCTTTCTCACACCTATTATCATGTCAATATGTCTTCAATAACAGGTGCCACCCATTTGCATGTCCTAAATTTTTTAAGGTTCTCACAAAGACATGTAGACTGAAGGACCACCTTATAGAATTTGTTTGTCTTTTACTGATGCTAAGTGTTAAATGCTATGGCTTTATACCAACAAGTAAAGAAGTATATTTCTGGTAACACACAATATTACTTACAGCAAATATCTTAGACTGAACACTGCTGTAATGCAATTCTGATTGCCTAGTTTGCTTGGGACAGTGTTATCTCATGAGCTCTGTGTTGGCCTATATAGGTGCTGCATATTGTAATATTTGATATCCAAGCATGTGATGATTGGTCAATTTTGGTTAAAAATTTAGCTTGGTCATTTAATAATCACACCAGATAATCACATCATACTTCGGTCTGAGCTCTGAGGACATATCACTTTTACAATGTAAAGCTGGTGTGTCTTAATTTATTTGCTGCTGACAGGTCAGACCAGGTATGTGCAACATTGTTACCCTTACTTAAATCCATGATGCACTGCTGATCTTAATGTTTCACAGCACTGGATATACTCGCCATGTGACACATAGTTCAGCATCCAGTGGTTTAGGTCTGCTATAATTGCTTTAGACTATTAACTTCTTCCTTGGTTATGTTTGTGTGTGCCTATTGCAAAGCAAATATCCTTAACTATATTTTTTATCAGTATGTATTTTAAAGCAGTATTTAGTCCAATGAATCTTTGACTGAATGAGCCATTAAAAAGTCCTTATTGTGCTCCCTCAGATATTGGATGTAGCCAATGAAAATGCTTTCACATTTTGCTTCTCAAATAATAAACTTCACTAACAATTTGTCTGTATTAATGTTTTTTTTTTATTTAACAAAATACACATACTATTCTAATTCCATTTACCTGCCTTTCATACATCATGGGACTTGCTGGACTTTTTCCTTACAATGTTACATCTTGACAAAACTTTGCTAACAACATGAAGCCCCAACACTACACTCTATTTCATAGTGGATCTATTTAAATTTGTCCACATAACCCTCTGGTGCAAAGATCTGCACACTCACAAAGCTCCTAAGCAGGAAGATCGACACACAGTACATACCGAAGATTTCTACCGACGCTGTGCCGTGTTGATTGCAAAATTAGGAGCTCCCAATAATGCAATCCACAATGCCTTTCAGAAGATAGGTACAAATAATTTTTTTTGGTTTGTAGGCAAAATACTGGCTGATTTTGCTTTTGTGGACAAATGGAGAACAGCTTTATTTTTATTTCTAAAATCTATTTTGATTGCTTATGTATTTATTAACAGGTTTTTATGTAGCAGCATCTAATTACGTAGTACTTTATAGAGATTATATCACATTCACCTCATTCCCTGCCCCTATTGGAACACAATAGGGTCTCTAACACATACATACATACATACATACATACATACATACATACACACACTTGGGTTAATTTAGTTTGCAGCCAATTAACATACCAACAGTAGAAATCAGTGATAAACACAGAAAGTGAAAAATAAAAATAAAACATAACTTTTAATAATATGTATAAAAAGGTGAAATATAACCCTACATAAAATTCACTGCTAGAATTATTTGAAGTACTTGAGTTTAACCAAAATTTGGCGCAAGTAGAGAGGCACAGGAAAAATTACATAACTCTGTGTATTGAGGTGTAGCCGCAAAAAACTCAATTGCTAATACATAAACAGTCTGGTAGTTGGCAACAATGTATCATGGAAGAGCAATAATATAACATAGATGAACAAAAGCGATTATAGAAAAAAGTAGCAATATGTTAAAGGGGAGAAAAGTTAACACATATTAGGGGGGTACCAATATCAGACCAAGGATGTAATAACTATAATCGATGGTTAATCCTAACCTAAACGCCCTAATTTCAAACAAATGAAGGCTCAATCCTACATAGACGTGCCTAGCTGCCTCACGGCGGAACTTCGCTCCGTATTACACAGAGTTTATCTGTCCCTACTCTCTCTGCGTGCCCCCACAGTATAAACTAGCTAAGTAGCAAAATATACAAATTATAATATCATATGGGAGAACAATGGTGAGAGAAAAGGGAGATGGCAGTATATATACACATGCATGGAAATATATGGGAGCCCAAGTGTCAGAGAATGTGTTAACACATAAATGGAAAAAATCCAATTTAAGCCTCCCTAATCTAGATGTGAATAAGGGCTGGTATGTAAAACCTTCTATTGGTTGGCAACATTGTAATATAAAGAAGCAATTAGAGTATTAAGAAAGTAGCAGTTTGTTATAGGGAGAAAAATAAGCACATGTTGAAGGGGTATAGATGGTAGATCAAAGTTATTGTAACCATAATAGGTTATTAATCCTAACCTCAACTCCCTAATCTCAAACAATTAAGAGCTCAATCCAACATATATGTGACTAGCCGCCTCACAGCGGGACTTCACTCCGTATTAAACAGAGTTTATCTGTCCCTACTCTCTCTCTCTGCGTGCCCCACAGTATAGACTAGCTGGATACACAATATACAAATTACAGTTTCATAAGGGAGAACAGATGGAGAAAAAATAGGGAGATGGCAGTTTATATACACATATATAGAAGACATGAAAATCCAAATATCGGAAGGTGAATTGACACTTATGCAAAAAAGAATCTAATTAAAGACTCCCTAGTCTGGATGTAAATAACAGCTTACCCTAGAACAGTGCCTAGCCGCCTCACGGCGGGACTTCACTCCGTAATACACGGAGTATATCTGTCCCTATTTCTATGTTCCCATAAATGCAAATATAGTTAAAGGTAAACCAGATTAGTATAAAGATTAAATAAAGCAGTGAAAAATAAAAACAAACGGAGACCGAGGTGCACCTCTGCTTCCCCTTACCGCCAACGCGCCTTTCACCGACTGGCTTTGTCAAGGGGGTACACAGAGCTGGTGAGAGACTAACATATGTCTCAATAGTATCAGATTAAGAGTCCTATCATTAGGCTTTTAAACAAAGACCAAACTTAAACGAAATTTATTTTAGCTACTACTTTAGAGGTAGCCGGTATAAGGGGGGATTTCCATGCCTGACCTATCGTGGCCTTCGCCGCTGACAGGATATGCCCCAAGACATACCATCTATCAGTGGGGATGCTAGGTGGGAATAGGTGAAGCAATGAGATCTCCGGGGTAAGGTCAACCTGAGTCCCTCACACCTCAGACGCTAGCTGTGAGATTTTCAACCAAGAAGGCTGGATAACCCTGCAGGACCAAAAGACATGGACGATATCCGCCACCTCCCCACAATTTCTCCAACATAACTTGGACTGTGCTGGCCAGATTCTATGTAGACAGACCAGAGTGAAATATCTGCCTTTCGGTATGATCAATGCATTTAGTGAATTTAAAGGCTGAGGAGTAAATTTGTTCCCACTGCGCTTGAGAGAATTCTACCCGGAGATCTTTTTCCCAGGCAATTTGACTCTTGGTTTTAATCTCTGATGGTTCTGGAGCCAGAGATTTATACCAGAAAGGTTATCAACTTCCGCAGTGGGGCAGTAGATAATCGAGATAAAAAGGGTTCAGGTAGCGAGGAAATAGGTGAGCCTCGCTTTCTGATGCTCTCGCACCAGTGGGACAATTGAAGATGGGAAAGGTACTCCCCTGAAGGGAGAGAGAATTCAGCCATCAACTGATTAAAGGGTCGGGGAGAGGGGCCTTGGAGAATTTGTTGCAGAGTATGAATATCTTTAGCAGCCCAAGCTTTGAGGTTAATATGTGGAATAAGTTTAGTAATTGCCGCCAGCGAGATATTACTAGATGGGAGAGAGAAAAGGTGGTTAGCTACCACACTATTGTCCCACACACATATTGCATGGAATATGGCCATCAATGGGGGGTTGCCCGCTGGTCTCATAGGGAGGGGGGTCCAGAGCAAGTCTACTGTAGGGAAGAAGGAAGGAATAGACTTTTCCAAGTCGACCCAAGGCTTAGATCCTGCTGGCAGGGTCCAATCGCGGACCTGCGCTAATATACAGGACTCTTGATATCGGGATAGGTCTGGTAGTTCTACCCCACCCATCTTTTTGGATTAAAGCAAACAAGAATTAGCTAAACGTGGGGGTCTCTTACGCCACACATATGCTGACATGATAGAGCGAAGTTTATTGAGAAGTTTACTTGGCAAGATATAAGGAATAGTACGAAAGTAATATAAAATCTTATAAGCAGCAATACGACCCATCCAGGATATCTCGATATATCCAACCGTCCATCAGCTTCTGTAATTAGACTATTAATGGGGTATAGTTAACCTCAAATACCTGAGCAATCGAGGCTGGTATCTTAATTCCTAAGTATGATAAGGAGTCAGTTTTCCAAACGTAGGGGAACCGCCGCTGCAGAATGCTCACCAACGGCTGGGGGATATTGAGTGGGAGGGCCTCGGTTTTAGAGGTATTGAGCTTATACAGAGATGCCTCACTAAAGTTCTTTAAAATAGCGTGAAGAGCGGGAAGGGAGGAAAGTGGTTTAGATATAAACAGCAGGACATCATCCGCAAATAGGCATATCTTGTGTGGTTGATTGGCTAGGGTGATACCAGGGAATGAGGATGCTAGACGAATCTTGGTCGCTAATGGTTCCATGGTCAGCGCAAAAATTAATGGGGACATCGGGCACCCTTGACGTGTGCCATTTGTGATTTGGAAGTGTGCCGAGAGGAAGCCATTACAAAATACCCTTGCATTGGGGGAGGCTGGGGTTGATTCCCCCCCCCCCTCTGAGATATCCACTACCACCTAGGAGACTGAGGGTTGGAGTAGATCGTACCCCACATTGTCTTGACACTCATAGGAAGATCAAGAATAAGAACAGAAAATCATTCCTACAGGAGAAAGATACCTATTGCAACTAAAAGGAGCGTTTGTGTGACTTTCTGAAAAAAGAAAAAATCCATCAGACACAGGCAATTTGAGAGATTTTTTATATACTTTTATTAATTTAATTGCAATTGGAGGAAGCCACATTGTGACTGTTTGAAAATCACCTGAGCACAAGCACTTTGAGAGACTCCTATTTACCGAACTATCCTTTTATCTACTTATTTATTTATTTATTTAGTTAAATATTTAATTGTTTACACTGTTAATTATCTGTTTTATCGGCACCTTGCTCTGTCTATACCACACTGCCACCTAGTGACCGATGTGCAAAATTGACTTATCATTTTGAGATTTAATAGGATTTTGTGAGAGTATCATTACCTGCTTATCCCGTTAATACTCAATTACTTTGGCAATTAGTTGTATTGTTCCACTGTGATCGATTTTTTAGAATTTCATATTCCAACTGGTTATATTAGTGAAGTTTGTATAAGTGGATCTTCCCCCCCTGGCTTTTATCTTTTATAAATTTCTGATCCCTTTATTCATTTTTAGTTACCCAGCGCCTACCACTTCTTTGTTGATTCTTTGTTCATTCTTGTAGGGTTTTTGTGGTACCCTTAGTGGTTTAAGGCTGCTCCAGATTTTAAGCCCACGCGCCTTCTCCCCCCCCTTCTTTTATTGAGTGTGTGCCATTTGTGATTTGGAAGTGTGCTGAGAGGAAGCCATTACAAAATACCCTTGCATTGGGTGACGTATATAATGCTAGGACACAGTGAAGAAATGGGCCGTGAAGACCGAAACGATGAAGCACCTCTCTCAGAAAGCCCCAGTGAAGCCGATCAAAGGCCTTCTCTGCATCTAAAGACAGAAGGCCCTGATCCCCCGTGGCTGACAGCAAGTCCACCACGTCTAACACCAGTCTTGTGGCATCGGGAGCCTGTCTATTGTGCATGAAGCCCACCTGGTCCGGATGAATCAGTTTGGAAAGAAATGGGAAAAGGCGGTTTGCCATTAATTTAGCAAAGATTTTTAAATCTGAATTCAATAAAGCTATCGGACGATAGTTTTCACATTTGGTGGGATCTTTACCCGGTTTGGGGATGGTGATGATCCTAGACTCTAGCATCTCAGGGGGGAACACTCCACCTTCGTGGATCTCATTAAACAGGTTCGTTAATAACGGGGCAAGTTTGTCCACAAAATGGATATAAAATTCATTGGTGAAGCCATCCGGGCCAGGGGACTTCCCCAAAGGGAGAGCCTTGATAACCTGCATAACCTCTACCATCGACCACGGGGCGTTTAGTATCAAGAGGTCCTCCACCGAGAGAGAGGGAAGCGGCAAATCATTTAAAAATAAGTTAATAGACTCGAGTCGGTTGAAACGTAGTTTGTTCATCACTAAGGTTATATAACCGAGAGTAGTAATTCGCAAACTGGTCCGCGATATCCGATGGATTTGGGTACCCTGGTGAGTAATTATACTCTTGATTATGAATTGGGCTCGCTGGACTCTCAACTTACGCGCCAAGAGTCTCCCCGCCCTATTACCCGACGAGTAGAATTTTTGCCTAGATCTATCTAGGGCAATCCTGGATGGGATTTGTTGCCAAGATAGGAGAGCAGCACGAGCAGCATCTAATTCTGCTTTAATTGTAGGAGTTGGGTCCTGTTTATGTAGGTCCTCTAAGCGGGTCAGGTTAGCCGTGAGAGTGAGCATGGAGAAGGTATTGCGGCTTAGCTTTGCGCCAATCTGAATTATCACCCCTCTCAACACCGCTTTTAGCGCACACCAATGAATATAAGGGGATGTATCAGCGGGAGAGTTGTAGGTCAAATAGTCAGTAAACGCTTTAGTGAGTTCATTACAGGCACTCAAGTCAGAGAGGCAATAGCCAGGGAACCTCTAAGGACGCAAGATATGAGGTCTAGATTGAAAATTACAAGTCCATTGGACTGGGGCGTGGTCAGACCAAACCATAGGTAAAATTGAGGCCGATCTAGATCACTGCAAGAACCACTTGTCTGCTACAATCAAGTCGATGCGGGAGTAAGAGTTGTGGGGAGGGGAGAAGAAGTTGTAATTTTTAGCTGTGGGATTGAGGACACGCCACACATCATATAATTCGAATTCTAAAAGTAGGCGAGCCAAAGGACGGTTGGATCGAGACAAACCAGAGGACATTAAGGAGGATGTAGAGGTTCTGTCCACTTTTGGGTCCGGGGCTAAGTTAAAATCGCCTAAGAGCACCAGATTGCCTCTCTGAGATGATAGTAATAATTCAAACAGGGCTCGGAGAAAGGGAATCTGATGTGTATTTGGGGCATATAGGGACACAATGGTAATCCAGCTCCCATCTAGCATATAAGGACACAATGGTAATCCAGTTCCCATCTAGACAGCCCACCAGAATCAAATAGCGCCCATTTTTATCCTTAATAGAGGAGTGTAGATCAAACTGAAGGGACGCTCTAAAAAGAATAGCTACTCCATTTTTCTTAAAGGGTCCATTTGCCATATAACATTTCGGGTAATGACGATTAGATAGGGTAGGAGTCTGGCGTGAGGAGAAGTGGGTTTCCTGCAGGGCTACCACGTCTGCCCCGTAGGATTTAAAAGTAGCTAGGGCCATACAACGTTTTACCGGGGCGTTTAGTCCTTTAACATTCAATGTCAAAAAATTAACCATTGGTGAACTTTACTTTAGGCCTATGAAATAACAGATGTAGTCTCATCATGGTAGAGGGTAAATTGGCTTAAAAATAAAAAAGATAGATTGTATATGCCGAGACAAGAAACATCCTAAGTAAGGTACTGCAGTCCCACAAGAAGATATCAAGCAAAGGATATAAAAAAAGTAAATATAGGTGGGTCTCACCCATTTCCTAATTGTTAGGGGCTCCAGCTCGGGACCACTCAGCTTGGATCAAAGAGGGTCGACGGGGGGGCCTCCGGTTGGACAGGAATGTTCCATGAGGTGAGTAGAGAGATGCCTGCCTCAACCGTCGAAATAGAGTGGAGTACTCCAGCCCGGTGGACCAGGAGCTTAGTCGGAAATCCCCATCGGTATTGGATTGCTTGTGCGTAAAGAGCCATAGTGATTTGTCGGAGGTCACGCCTTTTAGCGAGTGTCGCTGCAGAGAGGTCAGGAAAGAGCTGCAAGCCGCCAAGCAGCCTGTCTTCAGTATTCCGAGCGGCCCGGAGAATATTTTCCTTGACGTGGAAGAAATGTATGCGCATGAGCGTATCCCTTGGTTGTGAAGGAGGAGCCAGGTTGGATTTGGGGAGTCGATGAATACGGTCGATTAACAACTCTTGATCAGAAGCAGAGGGCAACAATTTCCGGAACAGCGCCATTGCGTAGGCTGGTAGATCACTAGAAGGTACCGTATCCGGGATGCCCCGTATCTTTATGTTGTTCCGTCGGGCTCTGTCCTCCAGGTCTTTAACTTTATGTCGAAGAGCCACAACTTTCTTCAGAAGAGAGTCGTGATTATCGAGTAGAGTATTATGGGATTGCACCAGCTCCCCCATCTTATTTTCCAGGTGATCGGTGCGATCTCCAAGCTCCGTGATATCAGAACGCAGTTCTTGTAATGGGGATTTGAGGTCATTGGTAATGTCTGTACGCAGAGCGGACAACATATGGTACATGGTCTTGACTGTCAAGGGGGCATCTCCGTGTTAACTCCAATTTCCAAGGCAGGAGCTGGGTGAGAAGATGAAGGGTCCATCTGCGACATGTCTACCGGAGATGGGGGAGCAGGCACAGCCTTCCTCTGAGGAGGAGAAGAGCGAACCGGAAAGCTTACAGGAGGTTGAAGTGGGATGGGTTTTGCTTTTTTGGCGGCATCAGTACTGGCCTCAGAATTGCAGAAAGGAAAAGTTAACCGTATTCAATGATGAATGAGTGAGAGGTCAAATAGTATATATGCTGGTCAAGCGAACATAGGAGAGATGGTCAACCCCGGGGGGAGAAAGGTCTGGTTACATCATATTTCAGGCAGTAGTAGATTAGAGCTTCAGATATTAATACAGGGGCTGAATACTGTGGGTATATGGAGTTCAGCTTCTGATATAGCATTTACACACCACTGTAAAATTGCAGCTTGTAATATTGTATTAGACCACCAGGTGGCAGCAGCGTAATGGGAGTCCACAGAGCCACACAAGATACAGGGAGATTGCTACCTTAGGCTGGTCCAACAGAGATTGCTGCAGGGGAGTGTTTCCCAAGTGACCCCAGGACATCCAGGCAAGCACAGGGGACTTCTCAGCCAGCCCCAGACTCCAGGCTCCTCCAGGGCCTAGATGCAGGAGGAAACCGCTGATCATCTGTCAGGCAAGATGGCCGCCGCCTCTCAACACTCGCCGAGAACTCCAGGCAGCACCGCAGGCTCCGTGCTTCAAGCAGGAGGGCTGAATCCAAGGCACAGATGACCGCTGGGAATCAAGTTTCTGGCGCCCTCCGCGGGCAGCGGCACGTGGTAGGGATCCGCCCCCGGGAACCCCCGCCGGAAAGAGGGGCAAAATAGGCCCCAGGCCTCTGGAACGCCGCAGGTGGAAAAGCCGCGGTGTAGGGCAGCTGCAAAGGCAGGCGGAAGGCACTGGGAGAGGTAGGGGTGCAGAAGGATCTCCTGGGGAGGTTTAGTAGGTGTGTGGGTAGAAGGGGATAGAAAAATGTCCTTTTGGTAGGCCTAATTTGCTGGAGCTCCGGGAGACATGTCTTCTCGCCACGGCAGCCAGGACACGCCCCCATATATCATGTATTTTTAAATTTAAAGCAAAACTCACCACAGAGGTCCCCAAGTCTCCAAAACGGCTACTCTCAAATAGCACCCTTTCAGCTGCAATCTCAGACAAGCTTTAAGCCAAACACACAAAATGGAGGTTGCTTACATTTATTTTTTATTTAATCTAGAGTGAGAGTGGAGACCAGGGCACTCCCCCTGCACTACTATGTACAGATGAAGGATCCGTGGCCAGAACCCTACCTTAAGTATAGTACACACGTCTGTATATGTGGAATACTGCATTGAACTTAATGGCTTAGACAAGCCCTTACTTTATGATTTACATGGCTATTCCAGCCCACCTCTTATGCATGGTGATTAGGCTCCCCTCCTCTATGGCGAATGAACAGAATGTAGCATAGAGTGGCCTGTAATTATGTACTACGCATGCACAGTACAGAATTATAGGCTATTTCCATACGTGACATTGTATAGCTAGAATATGCTTTCTTTTATTGTGGTTACAAGAATGTGCAAATGTATAGGTTGCAGTGGGGGAACCAGCCCTGCTTCCAGTGCAAAAAAGCTGGAGAAGAGTATTCCATAATTAGAGGATCCACCTTAGTCAAATACAAAGTAAATACGATGAAGTGGTTACAAGTAGTCAACCTGCAAGAGATTCACCTGCAAATTCTAAACAGAGCTAGCTCCCAATAACATTATATGACAAAAGTCAGGGACCTGCTCTAAGTGTAAGAGACAAAGAGGGTTTATGTTTCACAACCTATGACCATGCATATCATCCCAACTTAGGCTGGAGGCACTAAAGACCTGAAATGGCCTGATGGATAGAGCCACCCTTACTCCATCCTTCTATAATCCCAGGAACCCTTAGCCAACTTTTACTTAATCTGAACTGTGTTAAACAAACAACAACCATTTTCCTGGGATTTTAGAACATATATACACACAAAGTGAAAGACATCACAGCACTCTTACAATTAACCAGTAACCAACCATGACATTCTAGCTTTAAAATAAAAGTCAGAGAATTAGTTCCATACATCTACAGATATATGAAAAGACACCAGCCACTTACAAGGCTTCTCTGTTTTGGTCCTAGCTCTAAAACTGAGTCAGAGTCCCAACTTTTGGTCATATATCATGTATGATATATAAACTGGTTTGGCTCGCTGGTTGCAGGTCTTTTCGGAACTGACTATTGAACACTTGCTCACAACTCTTACGTTTTCCTGGGATACTATTAAAGCCAGTACTTACCGCAAGATGTTTTTGAAAATCTTCCATAGAGGATACTTCTCCCCAAATAGATGTTATGCGGCTGGCATGTCAGACACTAACAAGTGCCCTAAGTGTGGGGACCCCGCTGCTTCTCTTTACTATTGCCTTTGGGACTGCCCCAAGATAAAAAGATTTTGGAGGCAAATACAATTGTACATTTCTGGCAACCTAGTCAATTATGTTCCTCTCACTCCACAATGGGCGATTTTGGGGAGGACAGATTCTGAGACTCAGTGCGCTAGGGGTATCAGGCAATTTCTCTTGGTCCTGTCAGCGGTGGCTCGCAAAAGTATTCTGCACATGTGGATTCATAAAGAGGCTCCAACCATAACACTGTTTCGCACAAAATTGCATTACATCTTTCGAATGGAGTGGCTGGAGGCTTCGTTACACAAGGAGTTACGCACGGAAAAACTATTTACCACATGGGAGAAATACATTGACACGCGGCCTGTTAGGACCAAGCGAAATATCTATAAATGCTTCAGCACCACAGCCTGGTATGAAACGAGGGTACTTATGTCTGACCCGCCGATTTATTTTGAGACAGATGACTTGGATAGAGCGGCACTTGGATAGAGAAAACTGTGGATGATCGCTGCAGACTGTGCCAAGTCCGGGGAAACGAATCCGTCCTAAGCTACTTAATTGTTATTTCTTAGAAGCATTCTGTATGGTATGCCTATACTAAGATATCCATGTTAACACATTGTCATACTGCATTTGCTTGAGGATTCTATGTATATGTATGCTTGCCCGTATTTATAGCCTGAACGCATTTGTATCGCCTTGTTTGCACTTATTTTGTCGATACTCAAATAAAAAATGTTAAATAAAAAAAATAAAAAATCTCCATAGAGAGTCTGCATACCTAAAGTTTAAAAGATAATCTTTTTTAACTGATGAATTGTTCATGAACAACAAAATGCGTAAGGACCCGTTTCAATCAGCTATCACAGTGTGGGGGACCGTATCCACCATCAGAATCAACATTTATTTATTGGAGCCGTTTTTACTGGATGGAGTAGAAGACATTTCAGCATGTGAGGTGCCATAAATATATTCCATGTGAGGACAGGCACTTGGTATAGGATGCACAATATTCCCACGGACATCAGCCTTAATGAAAGCAGGCATTCCAAGCTGCTCCTGGACTGGATGTTTTTATTCTCCACAGTGGTATAGAAATGGGGCCATTTGCAATGGGTACTCACACTCACTGATAATATGGTCGTACTATCTGGCTGCCAAGACATCCATTAACATTCTCTATAAAAGCAAAAAGTTAATCATGTAGAATTTGAAAATAAAAATTCTTTAATTCTATTAAATTAGTAGTTTTATTTTGAAAGTACTAATCTAATAGCAATAGCAGTATACAATGCATTTGTAGAGCACAGTGACATTTTATGAGAAGAGCACATTACATAATGGATCAGATCTTGTATTAGTGCATAAGCACTGTTGAATTTGTTTAGACCGATTCACCATCCCACCTGCTTCCCTATTTAGTGCAGGTTAGGACAATCTTCCTGTCAGTTTGCCCCAAATTGCCATGAGGCCACACCACTTTTAGTGTCACCTGTGAAGCCACGCCCCTTTTTGAGTTTTACCTTTTTGGGGGATTTTTTTTTTTTAAATGATCGATGTGAGATGGTTTCAGGGGCAACCAGAATCCCCCCCTGGGTGCGCCACTGGCATCAGTAGAAATCCAAATCCAGATCCCCCATTGTATCCTAACTGCCATGCATGTGAATGTGGAGCATAATAACAGAAAATGGAAATCACCACCACCAATTTCTGCAAAGGATGTAATCCTTTGCAGAAATTGGTGGTGGTGATTTCCATTTTCTGACTGAGGAGCGGCGTACAACAACAGAAAAGCTTATCTGTGCCAATCACTGAGGTTAATTGAGCTGGAGTCAAATAATTAAAACTTTGGGCAGTATTTACTATTATAAAATATGCGGTCATTTCTTATAATGGCCAGGCTCGCTTTTCCTTGTAGCGATCCTGGCAACTCCAACTACATCTTTCACTCACCCCTCCAGCAAGGTCCCACGATGACTTGCGAGATGTTTACGGCACGTACGCAATGGCTTATTTTTTGAGACACAGAAAATTCCTATGTCCTGAAAGGGAAAAAACACTCTGTCGGGATTCAGACTTCAGAGACAGATGTGTAGTGCCGGTCAGCTAAGCTTTACCTCTTTCTCTTTCACTTTTGTTTTCTTTTATGTTTCTTATTTTGCCCACTGGAATACTTAAAGGTGTATATATTCAAGGGGTGTGGGTCCCAGCTAAGAATTGCCCTATTTCGATAGGGTTGTTCTCTCCTAGCCAGTTTTGAACCGGCTGGGATATCGATTGCTTATGCCTTGATAAGGCATAGAAATCGATCCCC
Source organism: Limnodynastes dumerilii (assembly GCA_011038615.1). Lineage (NCBI taxonomy): Eukaryota > Metazoa > Chordata > Amphibia > Anura > Limnodynastidae > Limnodynastes > Limnodynastes dumerilii. The sequence continues at coordinate 66,428 of WWET01001528.1, read as the reverse complement.
AGAGCACTGAACATGGTGCTCCGAAGGGTAAGGCTGAAAACTACTGCAAACCTTCCCCTAATTCTAACCCTAACATTCCCCTTCCATTACCCTAACCCCCCCCCCTCGTTGCAGCCAGACCCTAACTATAACCCTTCCCTTCTAAGAGCCTAACCCTAACCACCCCAACACTAAAAGTCCCCAGAGAGGTTACTCACCTCTCCGGAGCTGTCAGTGGTGGGTCCTGTGGGTCTGCGGCGGGTCCTGTGAAAATGAATGGGTAAGTATGCCGATCGCCACACACACCCATTCATAAAAAAAAATATCTAAAATGGCTCCCTATTGGAAATAGAGACAGTCAAAATTTAATTTTCGGCTGTCTCTATTTCTGAAAGCAGCAGATCATAGCGGGGGCTGCAACTGTATTCAACTGTTATTACTGCTTCAAAATGAAGTGAAATAGAGCCCTTTGTTGTAAATTATAATATCACCTCCTAACTACATATGTTAAACCAAGTCTCTACACATTCTTAGCTCTTAGATTTAAATAAAACGTTGAGCCCTATGTTAAACAGCAAGTCAGGAACAATTGGACTTGTTTTTTTTTTTACAATTTCTAAATGCTAATGAATACATTTTCAGTTTGTACAATGGAGGTAAGTATGTAATGAAGTCCTTTAATGAGGATTGTACATGTATGGATGGGATTAGAAAATTGAGACTAACACACAATGAAAGGCCTATAATAATGTATCATAAAACCCAATAAAAAATACAGACAAGCGTTAGAATATCTACTGTATGGCACTCAGTGCAATGTTCCTAATTTGTCAGTTCTTGGACTAAGTTCCCCTTTTTGTAATTTGGTTTTACAATTTATTTTAACTATCTTATATAATCTATAATGCAATTAAATATTTTCAGCACTGTTGACCACTATTTATTATTGTATTTATTTATGAACAGGATGCTATATAGCGGCAGCAGCAGATTACATGGAGTTTTATCATTTTAACAATCTGCATAAACAAGACTGGGTAGTAACAAACAGACTGAGGGCCAAATTTACTAAACTGTGGGTTTGGGGATCTGGAGATGTTGCCCATACCAACCAATCAGATTCTAGCTGACATTCTCTTGTATGTAATAGGAAAGTGAGAGCTAGAATCTGATTGGTTGCTATAGACAACATCTCCACTTTTCCAAACCCGCAGCTTAGTACCCATGGTGGGTAAGAGGACCCTGTTCACAAGCTTACATTCTATAGGACATTGGATTTGATAAATAAAGGTAAGTGCTATATATCACACAATGGACCAGTACTCACACAGAACTACTAAACCACTACTTAACATGTTGCCATATCATTATTATCTTAAAAAATAAATAAGCTTGAGTATAGTATTGATCAGCCACTAGATGGCACACAAGTCCCTGTACTTACAAGAAGTAAAAAAATATGAATTGAATAATTTTGTGTTTTTTGCTAAGTGAGTCAGTTTAATTTATTTGATATGTATTGAACACTCATTTAACAAAATCATTAGCAGTATTAATAACTCAAATGAGAAAAAAAATGTACAGACTGATGTCATATCACAAGCACCTTAAATTTGGAGTTGTGATGTCATAGGATGATTGTTAAACACAAGCCAGTTGTCTGAGTATGCTGTTATGTATGGCTAGCTTAGGTTCTAAATCCTGTGAGTCTGGTCTGGTAATTGTAGACACAGATATATATTAGAAACGTGTATTTACTGACAACACTAAGTATTTATTACTACAGCCATTCATATTCACATATAGATTCAGATTGTTTCTCCTCTCCCATAGTACTTTTCTCTTTCAATCTCTCTGCTGATTTTATTTGCAGACACCAGTCAGTCCCAGTTCTCTATTGGAACTATTGTGTTAAATGTTTTTAAACCATATCCAGACATCTGCAAGAGTCCGTCCAAGCGGAGGTCTGAAAGTTCTCACATAAGATGAGAATTGTACTTCCATCTCACATACGGACTTTAGGTAAGATACAAGTCCATATACCTACCTTATGGATTCTTGAGGATCTCCGCCATTTGTTCTTGTTTCATTATGATGTTCTCTATTTTAACAATAACATGACTGGATACAGTCTGGTAAGTGAACATTTTCCATGTGGTTGGATCGGAAATCCTAAGGTGGGGTCCTGCTGTCAAAAGTCTGTGCAAGCGACAGGGGTGGTTACTTGCACGGATGCAGGAATATGCAATAGTAACCAGTCTAAAGAGTCTTTTTGCTTCCTTAGATTTACTAAGCTACGGGAAAGGAAAAGTGGAGATGTTGCCCATAGCAACGAATCAGGTTCTAGCTTTCGCTTTTCTATTACATACAACAAAATGTCAGCTAGAATCTGATTGGTAAGCTTTTGTCTTCTCTGCCCTCTGGGCGGTAAAATACACACCCACTTCCCCAGACACACCCACCGGGTGGTACAAGACACCCCCCCTCTACCATGCCACAAATTTCTAATTCCAATTCTCAAATATTGGGAGGTATGTTTACAGTATGACTCTCACTGAGATATTCCTCAAAAATGTTAGAGACAACAGACATGTCACGGTCTGCGGCGACAAGCGCCGCACTTACCTGACCACCAGCCTTCTGGCAGCAGCTTCACCACTATGTGCCACTCTCCAGCCCTCCAGAGGTTCCTGCAAAGGTCTCCATTAAAGCATGTGTTTGTGTCTGGGATTACGCATCTGCTTCATTACATCTCTGGTGCATGGGCGTCGCCATCTTGCCTCCTGTCAGGTGATTCCCAGTAACCACTCAGTTGCTCCTCTGCACACACATGATTCCTCCAGCCAATCTGTGCACTGGGCGGGCTATTTAAACTCTGTGCACAGTCCATTCTGTGCCCAGATCAACTTGGTCTTCTAGGAACAACGCGGCCATTCAAGGCCAGAACAACTTGTTCTACCAAGGTGCCTGGTTCTCCTGCGTTGCTGGTATCCTGATCCTGCCTGATCCATTGCCTGGTCTGATCCTGGTCCTGCCTGATCCATTGTCCGGTCTGATCCTGGTCCTGCCTGATCCATTGCCTGGTCTTATCCTGGTCCTGCCTGATCCATTGCCTGGTCGTGCCTGATCTCATCCTGGTCCTGCCTGATCCATTGCCTGGTCGTACCTGGTCTCATCCTGGTCCTGCCTGATCCATTGCCTGGTTGTGCTTGGTCTCATCCTGGTCCTGCCGTCCTGGTCTCAGTCCGGTCCCGCCTGCGGCTCCAGTCCGGTACAGTTGTTCTCCCACTCAAGTCCGGCCACCAACCCACTGCTCCTGGACTTTTGCTTCTCATTCCAGCCCAACATAGTCCGGTCCCTACTCCACCACCTTCTGGACATTTGCCCCTCACTCCGGTCCGGCATAGCCCGGTCACCATACCTTTGCTCCTGGACATTTGCCTCTCAACTTAGCCCAACATAGCCCGGCCACCATTTCACTACCGTTGCATATTTCCTCACCTGACACTATCCGGATGTTCTGTGTCTTGTGCAACTACCTTTTATAAAAACCCCTATTCCACTTCACTCCTGCTCACCTGTCGTTTCCCTTGGAACCCGGGGCAGGTCCCTCAAAACCTCGCAGTTTGTGACAAGGCAACTAACATTAAATAATGAAACTATAGTACTGTTCCCAATTTTAAGCTATATTTATGTTGCTTTGTATAATTAAAATCTAACACTCAAAACAAAGCTGGATGGGATTGAATTAGTAGATGACTGGTATGACTCTGCAACTCATAAAATATACTTTAAAGCATTAAGGAAACATCACATTAAAGGTAAGTATAGTGTGATTTTGCTATTTCTGTTCCCACCAATGTATTCCCTGAATTCCATAAACCAATTTAAGCAAACGGAAATGAGCAGAGTGGGAAAATAAACAAAAAACTTAAACAAATCTAAAAACAAATTTGCATTAAAAAATAAGCAATGTAAAAAACTTATAAAACTCCCAAACCAGGGCAGATGGAGATGAACACCAATCCATGCAGAGAGTTACAGAACTATACCTGAAAATTGGGCGCAGGAAAAATTTGAGCATGGAAGCCAGAGGAGATGCAGGTAAGCGAACCACTGAGCATGTACTGGTTTCTCAGGGATCACTTTGAAAAAAGTTAGCTGGGCCAAAAATGTGCCATGTTAAAATATAGCAATAGTACTTCATAATGGTGTCACCTTTGTATACACTGTTCTAAACGGTAACCAGAAAAAAGCTCACATGAAAAAAAAGCCCACTGTCATAATTGCTCACACGGAAAAATGCTCACATGGAAAAAAGCTCACATTGAGCAATGCTCACACAGAATACATAGGCAGTGCAGCTATAGAGAATACTCTCCCAGTTGCCATTCAAGCAATTTGCAGCATGCTGATTGGTGGATGGCTCTGGGCATTCACCAATTAGAGTGATGGGTGGTCTCATAACCACTGATTGGTAGATGACTGGAGTCATCCACCAATCACAATGCAGGAAATAGAAATAGTTTGGCAGGGGCTGTAGCACAGGATAGATGTCAGAAAGGAGATCAGGGTCTGATCTGGGCTGTCATTTTATGGAGGTGTTCTGGGTGGATTGATTTTGGGTGTGACTGTTAATAAGGAAGTAAAATGTTTAATGAAAGGGTCTGATCTGGAGGGAGGAGTCACATGTCTTTGTATTCTTCTGACTTTATCTAAAGTCTGTTTCTTAATTTATACCTTTAATCCTATAAAATTCTGTATAGTTTTATATTTTTAATACATGACTGCCAATCTCCCTGATGCTGATTCAGTTCCAAAAGTCATTGCAGTATGATGACAGAATTTAGAAATTGTCTCCTATTTCACTGTATTGAGGCCTATGTAGGCAGCCATTTTCTTGGAGGCCAAATGTAATCAAAGATGGCCGTAATCTAAGACAACATGACTAATAATGGAGACAGAAATAAAAAATACACTTTGGTTTCTTGTTAATCAGCTGCGGTGTCACCTACTTTTATATTTGCTATTCCAGGGTTGCCGACTTTTAAAAGCTCCCGGAGGGAAGCCATAGATGCATGCAGGGGATAAGGCTTAACAGCGCGATTTATGGAAATCTCGTCATTAAGCACCGCCCCTGACTATCAATTACCCCTTTCAGGGTTTCATGGGGGTGGGGCTTGATGACACAATTGTATTCTTTGCATGCAGGGATATATCTTTGAATTGCTTACTGCACACAGATACTGACCAGCTTCACT
>WWET01001528.1:5434-17936 GCA_011038615.1 Limnodynastes dumerilii | reverse complement strand
AAAATGACTTACAATAAACAGAACAAGGTTGTATATTTCATGTATATTTTATATGAAAAATGATTTGTCAGCACATGTATATTATGTATATAATGTATATAATGTATATTATGTTCAAAAACACAACACAAATGTGCTGACAAAATAGTTATAGGGGGAATCATAAGTTCCTCAGGATCTATCGTTTATTGCTGTTCTCTCCCCTTTCTGCCCAGAAAATTCACATATAACAATTAAAGTTTTTATAATTAATTTTATTTTATTACTTTTATAATATAACTATTTATCTTTTAATTAGCTTTTTATATGCATTAAGGACAGTATAAAAACTGTCTTTGTCGTCGCAAAGACAGAATGGATCAGATCCAGACTTGTAAAAATAGATTTTGTGCAGTCAGAGTGATCCAAGTGACCCAATCGGTAAGCAATACGATTCGTCCAGACTTTTGAATAATGACACCTCTGTCAACATCTGACTGGGTTGCTGGGTTGAGCTTGCAAGTGAGCAGGTCTTAAATTTAGAATGTATTTCAGTTTAGTCGTGATAGCATACCAAGTAGCCAAAGGGCCGCAGCTGGAAATACTGGGGCCTGCTCTGCCCCTGTGACGTCATGGGTGATGTCACAGGGGTTGTAGTGTCGTGAACCTACATTAACGGTGGGCCAATGTGCAGGGAAGTGTTTCCTTGTGCATTGGCCCGCTAATGTGCAGCACTCAGCAGCAAGTAATGGCGGTAGGACACCATTGATAGCTGCTGCTGCAAAGCTATGGTAAGTATCGTTGTTCGGCCCGGGTTATTAGTCCCGGCTGTCCCCCCCTGATGGCGGCCGTGAGTAGCCATCCAGACTTCTGAACCGCAGGAACTTTTCTGTTTATTTGAGTCTGAAATATTAAGCTGGCTTCCTGCTGTTGGAAGCCTGTGTTAACTATTGGAGTAGTTAATAATCTAATCACAGAGATGGATGGCTACAGAACATCCCTGCTCACACTGAGTTTGGAGATCGGAATGCAGCAAACTTAGACCTTTATTTATCAATAAATATTTATATGACAATCTTACTGTTTAAGATTGTAAAACAGACATATAACTGTTTGTGTTACAGTAACTGCTTTACTTAAGGGGAAAGAAAAATTTCAAGTCAGGAGGAAAATGAAGATCATCTCAGCATGTTGGACCTGATTCAGATCTCCATAGCACTAGCATGCACACGGACAGCTTTAAGTTTGCACAGAGGAGGGCAGTGCACGCCCCGCCACACCCTTCCTTTTTACACTTAAGTGCCCTGAACCCTACCTTAATTAAAGTGCACGGATCCGTAATCCGTGCGGAACAGCCTCCCTCCACCCCCAGTACCTAATTAACATGCCTAACCTCGCCTGTACGGTGTGTTATAGGCATGCGGAAGTGGCATGCCGGCCCCTTTATGGAAGTTCCGACACGTTACATTTGGCGCGTGCATGCGGAGATATTACAAGTGAAGAAGATTTCTGAACGGAATTATGAATCAGGCCCGTTATTTGGAAACAACACTTCATTAGATGGTTTTCTTTTGATCAATTAGTTCACAACTACAAAGAAGAACATTGTTGTACAAGCAAACAATAATCACAAAGCAAATACTTCTTTCAGCTCAGTCTCATACCCTCCAACTGTACCTACCTGGCTGGCACAGTACCACTTTCTAACAATCTGTACCAGCAAAAAGTACTGCACCAACTTATACCGTAATGGCATAGTCAGCGCTGGCCTAGTAATGCCCCCTATAATAACCTTCTAGTTCTGAACAATGTAATGGGGAAGATAAAAATTGCACTAAGAATGAATCAGTGATTAACCCTATATACTCTGGGGATCTACCTATCCCCAAAAAACCAAAGCAATAAGAAATGTATGATGAGTATATGGAAAAGCTCACTTCTGAGATGTAGACAATATATATTATACAATTACAAGATCCCAGGGTAAATAAAGTCTCTTCAAGGTAGTAAACGTGAATCCACACCATTCCCTGTGGTGGGTGACAAAGTCCATGAAATAAGAAGAGTAAAAATTGCAAGTGTTATTTATTAAAGAGTAAAACTTACTTGCAATTTTTACTCTTCTTATTTCATGGACTTTGTCCCCCACCACAGGGAATGGTGTGGATTCACGTTTACTACCTTGAAGAGACTTTATCCACCCTGGGATCTTGTGATTATATAACATCTCAGAAGTGGGTCTTAGCGCTTATCCATATATTCATCATACATTTGTTATCACTGTCTAGTTCTGTCCGGCAGCATCTGATCACTATGGCAGTGCAGCAGAGACAGGCTAATGAAGCTCTGCTAAAGTGATAAGCAACTCTCCTTTGGGGTCTCTGCACATATGAAAGGGTGTAAAATAAGAGCCAGTGAAAGACGACACCTCTTATTTTATACCTTATGTTTGAGGGGCAAATCATTCCTTCTTTACTGACACCCCCTTCCCCCAGTGTACCGTGTTTACATTATTCTCTCTCTATCTATAAAATAATGTATATCCTTGTATATACAAGGAGTGGACTACAGAGAGGCTGATGGTGGTCATTAAACAATTATTTTGTCATCATTCATTTTCTCTAGTAATATGTATTCTTATAACTAAAATAACAATGGGCACAGTGTTGCTTATTTACACTCAACCGATAATTACTGTAACCTACATACAAATTCAGAGGAAAACTGGGCTAAGCTGAAAATGATTAGTCATTGGTCCAGATATATCACAAAAGTCTGTTTTTAGATCAGTATTGCAAGCACTGGGCTAATTTATAGTAAAAATGTGAAAACCATTTCAATAGTATGGAAATGAAGCATAAGTGAAAGGTTCCAGCTTTACCATCCATCCATCCATCATGCAAGAGGGACACTAGACCATTTCAATACATGCATACCCTCCAACTGTACCTATTTAGCAGGTACAGTACCTTTTTTTAAATGGTCTGTACCACCTAAAAGTGCTCCTGTACTGGATTCTGACCCAGCAGTTCCCTCCCCTCCTATACTCACCTTCCAGTCCTGCAGCATCTGATCACTATAGCAGAGATGTGGGGACATACTCCTATGGCTCTGCTACAGTTACAAGACCCTCTCCTGTGAGTTCTTAGTTCATATGATAACATGGACACGCGCCCCCCAGGTGTACCTATTTTTCACAAAAAAATGTTGGAGGGTATGTACATGTGCATTGTTCAGTTTATACGTGTCTTTATTACCATTATTAATTGTATTTACTATCAGTCAGCATCAGTAATTTTTAGTACTGTTGCATTTACATCTCCTCGAGCAAGATAGTCAATAAAATAACGGTTAACACTAACACGGCCAGCATAACATGTCGTAATGCTTGCTAAATGGTAAGTTGCATAATATGCTATAGTAAATTATATGCACCAATATGCATTGCATATTATTTCTGTGCTTATACAAGGACAGAAGAGTTTCCTTCGTATGAGAAGGAAGTTTTCAATTTAATAATCAAATATTTCTATATACCTATATAATTCTACCTACAGTATATAGTATATAGCAGTGGTCGAAGTGGAAACTTAGAAGTGGTGGTATGAACATTTAGAAATAATAGAAGTAAATTGGGATTTAGTGCTTTTCAATTAAATCAGTGGGAAAATTGCCGGTATGACATACCCCTGTATACCCCATCACTTCGAGCCCTGGTATATAGTATAGTAAATAATAGTAATTACTTTATTCTCATGATTCTCAGACTTATTTAATCTATCTATCTATCTATCTATCTATCTATCTATCTATCTATCTATCTATCATGTTTTTAACATTTCCCTTATTTATTTATTTATTTTATTTTATATTCTCTTATTTTTTGCTTCCTCAAGCATTCTCTATTGGTTTCCTAACATTCTTCTTCAGTGTCACCTGATGCATAAAATCATTTTGCTGGAATACAGAGACTGCAGTATTTATCAGTTGACATTGTATCCGTCTATGACAAATTTTACATTTTTAAGCTTACAAATAAGGTTCCTGCATTCTGTTACTGCCCAACAAGGGTTTATCCCTATTTCAGTAGTGAAAGGTAATGTGAATGTGATATCATAGGGTGTTCTCACAATAAAATTGCATAAGTAATATTTGATTTCAACCTAAATATTATATGGGTGCTGGTGAAGGGAAAAAAAAACCAATTAGAAGTATTTAATAATCTCCATATATGAAGATGGTATAACAGAAAAAAACAGACCTATTTACACTCAAGCCCTTCTGTTTATGGATTTATTATTTACCATATTCCTCGCTCAAACATTGGATTATGGTCTTGATTGCCCCTTGAAAACACTTGATGGCAGTGGTCAAAGTGGGCTGCTGTGTAGTTTAGTGCCATGCAACTGTGCAATTGTAAAACTGTTAAATTATACATACAACATTTTATCTAACTTTGCATCTAAATCATGAAAACGTCTGTAAAACTTCATCATATTTTATTAACAAGCTCTGACCCAAGAGCATCTTACAGTAAATAAATAATCACTCATTCTTGTTATATCTTCCTTTTCATTTGTATGCCTTGAGATTTGTGGCTTTCTCCCAAATCTAAGGATAATCTCACAAAGAGTTTTTTGGTTAGATACTTAAGGGCATTTTTGTTACAGCTCTACAATATTAATCTTCCATTTCCCCAGGTAAATAACTTTCACATAATATTTATAAAACAATTAAAAAAAAACATTTTCCATGGTTCCTACCATGATAATATTCTTCTGCAAAGGATTACCATTAGGTAAATGCAAATCCTGTAACATTTCTGAACCTGTATCAAATCCCCTGTTGTGTGGGTAGCAAACAGTTGTACCAACCCAATTTCCATTTGTTATCTGACAAGCATCATTGCATTAAGTACAAAGTACTAATATATATTTTTCCTAATTATTATTTCCATGATAAATAGTTAAAAATAGAGCTGGTTGTATTTCCCCTACAAAATGACATTCTGGCCACTCCATAAGCAATATCAACCCCCATTTCCACTTTCAAAACATCTAATTTAACTTCTCTTTATTACCTATTATTCATTAGTAAGTCAGTTGAGTCAATTTTGGTACATTTGTAATGACTTCTTCTCTTTCTGTCATGCTACTAAAATTTTCATTAAATTAAACAAATATTTTGAACTCAACAAATGCTAAACAAATGTACACAATGTTTTTAGTAAAAATACTTTATTTACTTTGATGAGACCCCATGTTAGATTCCAACTTAATACATTCATAACATGGGGCAAGCTGTAGGGCTTCCAGTCATGCACCACTTACATTCATTCTTTATCCCCATTTTAAACGGTACAAATTGACTGTTAGGTTGTCTTTCTGTTTTATTTTACACAGTATCTATTCTACTACTCAGCACCATCTGCAGCATCTGAGCAGATGTTTCAGATAACTTCTGCCAGTAACATCTGGAAGCTTAGTTATTTCAGAATTACTGACTGCTTTATGTGGGTCCAGCCTCCTTAATTAGGTTTACTCTATGTTCTGTTTTTCCCCCAAACACATGCTCCCTCTAAGACTTGTTTATGTGCTGCATAATTCATGACAATAATTCGATTTATTTCCCCTATATCTATTACATTTGTATTACCTTTTTAAGTGATTTATCTACAAAATACCAAAATTGCTTACATATAAATCATTGATTAGGTTCCAGTTTAGGTTATTGAAGATTTTATTTATTTACTTACTGTACACTTGGCTACAAAAGCTAAAAGTCGAAATCTCTGCTATTCTCTACTGGTATTTGACATCAAATTTTAATGATGTATTTTCCATTTCCCTGATCATTTTAACTTTGACAGCTCGTGTATCTTTCTTTGATTTTCCATCTCACTACATATCCCTAGTTACCCTCTAATCTTTGATGTTTTCATCCTTCTTGTCCTAATGATCGGTTTTGACTCTCGCTCTATCTATCTATCTATCTATCTATCTATCTATCTATCTATCTATCTATCTCTATCTATCTATCTATCTATCTATCTATCTATCTATCTATCTATCTATCTCTCTCTGTCTCTCTCCTTATCTATCTCTCTCCTTATCTATCTATCTATCTATCTATCTATCTATCTATCTATCTATCTATCTATCTATCTGTCTGTCTGTCTGTCTGTCTGTCTGTCTGTCTACCTACATAGAGATAGATAGATAGATAGATAGATAGATAGATAGATAGATAGATAGATAGTCAAATGCCTATCTAACTGTAATACTGGAAGTCATGGCTTTCTATTATTGAAATGGTCGATGACCATTAGGGTTATATAGATAAAGGAAGACTTTCTAATTAGTTGTTGAAGATGCTCTTTAGATGACCATTCTGGTCATGCCAGACAGACATTTCTAAGAACTAATGCACATTAACATTAACATTGACACATAAGTCATATCTTACCTTTCCTGGCCTGCAGATATTTAGCCAGCATTGCACCAAAGTTAGATTTTTGGTCACCATCAAGGCGCTGAAAGGCCTTTAACTGGCCAGAAGAGGAGGCACGTATATGTCGTGGATGCTGTAATAGGTTCTGCTGTTCTATTTCATGGGCTCCTGGGTCTTCATTTAAAGAGCCCAAAGTTTGCTGCCCTGTTGATCTTGTAGACAGCACCGCAAGTAATACACAGATGCATATTCCACTGTACATAGCTGGGGAAAAGGAAGACAGAGTTACATGTTTTACTGATTGATTTGTTTTGAATAATAATATTGACATAAAATATTCATTATCAATATTTTAATTATGTTATTTAATTCTAATTTATACTAATAAAATAATAGTCATTATCAACAAACAATCAGATTAATGAGCAGCTAGACACACCATTCAATCACACATCTGCTTCAATTATGGTAGACTAACTTGGGCTTCACTGCTCAAAGCTCTTTGGTCTGTAGCTACCATTCCATCATGTTAGTAAACAGTCATGAAATTGTCTGTCTGGATCTAATTACTAAGCCTTTATAATACAGCAGACTTATGTACAATGTGGATATGTAATAGTGTCTGTGCATATTTTACTTGTTAAATCCATATTCTGTGAAATTGATATGCAGAGTTTAAATCTTAACTAAAAATATTTTTTTTAAACTTGAATTTTCATTCTCAAAAAATAACACCTATTCTACATGTTAAATGCCTGACATAATAGTGACATGTTTTTTGTAATATACTATAACAGTAAACCACAATACCATGTAATACACCTGCTAGTTAAGCTGGTCATGATGGTCACATAATAAGCTAGTAAAATAAAGAATAACATTTATAACAGTATTAAAAAATAATTCTTACACATTCTTAAATATTCCCTATAATAATAGCTCCCTAAAGTTGTGCTTTGATATTTAATGTGTCCCGTTGTAACAGCAAGAGTTTGACATTCATATAGTCCTTGTTTTCATGGATGTCCCAAAAAGTGCCAGTGAGTGTGTTTAGTATAAGAAAAAAAAAACATTTTATTCCTATTTATTGATAAAAAAAATCTAATCCCTACTGTGATAATAAATAAATCAATAAAGTAAAAACTGAAAAATACCCTAACCCCAATATGTTAATTTACAGCTATTTAAAATATGTCATATAAGGGCTGCAGCAAGGTGTAGAGTGTCTTTTTTTCAGATTAATATTTTAATGTCTAAACAATGAATTTCCTTATATAATCAACTGAACATTGAGCGTTAATCTAACTCTGTTTCCATTTCTATAAAATCTATTATCATGCAATTAACTGTAAGTAATTATCTGTGTACTTGATGGGAGACTTCAGTGCAGGTAATACTTATGTAGAGGTGAACGAAGATAAGAGATCCATTACAGGGTGACAGGACAACTGACAAGCACACAAGTCCTTAGCACCTACTCCAGAGTCCAGACACAAGCACAGCGCTGTCTTAGTACTTATGGCTACAGGTAGTCTATAACAGTGTCTTCTGCCTGGATATTAGTTGCATAGGGTGTTTATATGCCATGAATATCAGTTTCATATGTGAGACAAGAAGTTCCTATACATGCGGTAAAGGACAGTGTGGGTGCAGTGTAGAGCGTAATTGCACTTACCTTCCGGAGAAGATCTGCTGTTCCAGCACAGGAGAGGGCAGAGCTCAGAAGCAGGAGTTACTGTGCTCCTGGATGCTGAGCAGTCTCTTATATACTCCCCCTCTCTGTCATCTATTTGCACAAGCTGACGCAAACAAGGAATCGCCACATGCTCAAGTGCTTGGCATAAGGTCATCAGTAATGTGGTTTCAGGCATATCAGGGTGCAGTGTCTGTGCCATAGTCTTAATGTCATCTCTTTTGTACTCTCTGACATTCCTTACAATCACAATCCATGTTTTACCTGTTTTGTGCAGAGCCAGCACTAACAATAATCATGCTCTTCATTATTACTAATGATTGACAGCTCTGTACAGAGGTCACACTGCTTCAGAGAAAATTCAGGAAACGCTCGTTTCATGCATTATTTGTTATATGGTCTCATTGAAATTCCCATTTACTAGACTGACAAAGAGAATTCAGCACACTGGCGTCCGGAATATTGCAGATATGTATTCTGTTCATCCTGTCTCTCACTATCTCTTAGACGCGTTTAGATGTGCTGTCTTCATTTAGTTCATTGAGGTTACAATCTGCAAATATGGTTCATGATCAAACACTAAATAGGTCTAAACAGTATTGTTCCTATTTAACACTTTGCTTTGTTACTCTAAATTGTCTATCTGGATAAACCTTGAGACAGAATAGTGTCAAACCTAACGTGCCTCCAATAAGTCTCTCTGTCTCCCTCTGGAAATAATTAGCAAGAACTGCCAGTACCCATCTCCAGGTGATTTGAAGGCAAAGTGTTGGAAAAATAGGTAAAAGGAAGAAAGATGAGGTCAACTCAAGTATATTAATAACTTTAAAATACAAAAGTTACCTTATCTTTTTAAGTCTTAGTAAATGAGATTTTGGGTATTTAACCCATTTGCAGCCAATTGAAATTACAATTATAAAATGTGATCACAATGATCATCCTTTGTCTTTCACTCAATTGCTCCACTAGGTTATTTTTTTATTAGACCTAAAATAAAGAACTAATTCATGTTCTGTATTTCTTATTGATTTTTTTTAAGACCTAAAATACATCTCTCTCTCTCTTCCTCCTTTTCTTTCTTCCTCTCCCTCTATTTCTCTCTGTCAAGCCCCATACTCATCTTCCTCTCATTCAACCTGACTCTCTCTCCATCACTGTCTCATAACATCTTACTTTATTTTACTAAACAGCAAAACCACATTGACAAAATGCTTTGGGACATAACAAACCCATTACATAGTTTGTGGTCTATGCAACTTACAGGATCTTCCTTGTCTTTTGTAATAATTGAATAATTGTCTACCAATCTCAGCAGCATCTTCTGAAGAGTGATACAATTCAAAATTACTGGATGTGGAAGCAATCAGAAGAAAATATTTATAAATAATACTTATACCTCTACATCACTTACTGAGAGAACTCCTAAAATAAATACAATATGGTAGCAACTGTGAGTCTACCACTATTGTATTTTGCAAAAATTCTGATGATAAATGTTACTGTTTGTATGATACACAAGTTTGTAAATGTGGTATTTAATGCCTAAGGACCAGATAAAAAAATGGAAAATTAGAGGAAAGTTACTCCTGGGCAAAACCATGTTTGTAGCAGGGGAGTCATATTTAACCTGTTGCAAACAGTATTAGATTTGAGAGGTGATGTTTCCTAGCCCAAGTCTAAATAACCCTGTAAAAGTAAAGCTGGTCACTATCTGTGTGCAATAAGAAATTCAAAGATATATCCCTGCATGCAAAGAATACAATTTACTTGACTCCCCCTGAAATCAACAGGGTTTTGCACAGGAGTAACTTTCCTCTCTTATTTTCCATCTCTGAATCTGGTCCTAAGAGTATAAATATCTAATTATTTGTAAGAACAAAAATGAAGAAAAAGGGTTCATTATCTTTGATAGGGTTAATCAGCAGCATACAGTGACAGTGTGTATATTATAAACTAACTAACTGAACATTTAAACAAATAATATAAAAATAGGATTGAAATCCATGTTGACTCATTTCATACTGAGCATTATATTATGTGTTTGCAGCAAACAATTGTGAAGTCAGTTCAGAAGTCAGCATACAATAAATTGTTTCCTACTCTTTGCTTGATAAATAGTGTTGTAGGTGCTCTAGTTTGTGTTTTGTCCTTTTCCAGCATTGCATAAACACATTGTATCTGACCTGCAGCATTACATTATCTTTAGCACCTGACTGGCTTAAGTCACTTGAAATCTATACACTCTTGCAATTTTTTGCCTCACTTTAATCACTGCCCAGCAGGATCATAGAGCAATAAGCCTCGTCATTGTTAGCTGTTGGATTCTCTTGAGAGACAGATTAAATCCCTTCACCAAACATGACATTATCATTTACACCGCTTTGTAAGATCTATAATGTTGACATAGCAAGCAGCCTCTTTCCTGGTGTGTAATCCATTTAAATGGTCTCCATATCACCTCTCCTGAAATCTGCCCATTGCTTCTCATCTATGTGCATCTCTGTACATCGATCAGGAAGAGCACTGTCTTTAGCAGATGTTTTATAAGGCAATTTGTATGAGATTATTATCATAATAAAAATACTGAAGTCATCAGTCCAGCACCGCTGGAAGATGACACACTTAATAAACATATGTTCATAATTCTGCGTTACTGCCTGAATTCATCATTAATTATATCAGGGATGGAAATCTCTTTAATAAATTTTCTTTGGAAATATGCAAAAGGAAAAGCTGCAGCTTTACTGAAAGAGCTGTCGCTGTGCAAATCAGTCTGTTTCAGTATGGATGGGCTAAAAGTATTGGACTGGATACAGATTTAAAAAGGAGTTTGAGAGGAAAGTCACTCTTGGGCTAAACCATGTTGATTGCAGGGGGTCATATTTCATCTGTTGCAAACAGTATTAGAGTTGAGAGGTGACGTTTCCCGGCCCAAGTCTAAATAACAATGTAATAGTAAAGCTGGTAAGTATCTGTGTGCAGTAAGCAATTCAAAGATATATCCCTGCATGCAAAGAATACAAATAACTTGACTCCCCCTGCAATCAACATGGTTTAGCCCTGGAGTTACTTCCCTCTCTTAATTTCAAGCTCCTTCTTAAATCTGGATCCAGTCTATTGTGAGCTCTAGGTGGTTCTGAAACATAACTGCAAGAGATACAAGTTGTTGTGACCTTTCTATGGTCCTGAAACTAAACTGTGAGTGTTAAAAGACTTTGTGAGCTGTCTGTGGTTCTGAACCAACATTGTGTCTACATTTATCTAAATCGCTTGTTCAACTCATGACAAGAGTGTTACAAGTAAGTGATTCCATATAGGAGGAACATATTCATGTAATTTTATTTCATATTTGTTACCATATTTTCTCTACCTTAATTCTATAAAGACAGAGATTCTAATCAGACTCCACTTTATAACAACCTGTTTCACATGGATATTTATAAGGTTTTATATTTTTCAATATTATTATTGTTTATTTTTTTTTTTAACAAGGTTGATGCGAAGGCTTGACATGTACTTTAATTGTATAAGTGCGTCAGGTTATGTCATACCCCTAAATACAAAGGAAGATGTAGCTATATTTATATGATGAAAGAACGCTCTCCTAGCAGTACAAGATTCATTAAGAAATAATGGGAACTTGTTGCATAGAGCACTTCAAAAGAAACATATTCTTCTTTTTCATTATTAATATGGATTTCAACTTAGGTTGTTTGCAAATACACAGATAAACCACAAGGTATTTAATTTCCATGCTGCAAATACATACAGTTACTTTTTGTAAATGCAGAAGCAGACTGACAAATGGCAATGCGATTACCATTCTCCAGCAACAGAAAAGCAGACAATATAGAAAACATTGTAAAGTCGCTTTATTTGTTAACGTTTAGGGGGGTACAAACTTTGAGGGTGCTAGAAGTTTTTGCTCAAATCAGACCAAATCTAGACCCTGCAGGCTTTCCATAGGTGCGGGAGTCTAAAGGTCCACACGGAAGAGAGAAGTGTCCTCCCCTGTGTCACTCCCCTCTTTCGTGTTGACTTGAGGGCAGATGCGCTGTCAAAAGGCAGTCTTAAGACGTGGATCAGTAGTCCATACAACCACTGATCCACATAAAGCTAAAACCAAGAACACACTCTAAAATTAAATCTTTACCATCACTCACTTTTCGTACTTCTTGCGGGCGGAGGGGAAGATCTCCTCCGGTGGATGGATCTCCTATAGTACAGACTGGATTCCGCACGGTAGGAGATTTGCGTGTAAATTGCACGTAAGCCCTAGAGCATGAATGCACCCTTCACTCTGGACACCTGACTTACACACTTTGTGTGCATAAGTCGGGTGTCGGACGGAGATCTGGATCCGGACCATTGTACGTATGT
>WWET01001527.1:286258-296518 GCA_011038615.1 Limnodynastes dumerilii | reverse complement strand
CACGTACGGAAAGCAAAACTCTGCATCAGCTCCAGTGTATTCCTGGCGTCCCAGAGACTTGGGTGGAGGATGATTTAAAGCCATCTCGAGGCCTGGTTAACAACCAGACGTAGGAAGGAAAAGTTTGGTTAGTTTGTAAGATATGGTGGAATTTTCCTTTTCTGTGTGACTCTCCTCTGGTCTGTGATTGAGGAGCGCGGGAGCTATAGACACTGATGGATGCATAAAAAACTTAATTGATCTCTGGGGTCGTCGTTTGTTTATTCATTCAGTCATTCGCATTGCAGCTCCTGAAGTCTTCATCTCTCTCTGTTCTGTGCTTCACCACCACAGAGAGAAAAGTCTTTATTTTAATGGATAAAAGCCCCAATTTACATTTTGCTGTAAGCTATAAAGTCCCAAATGGTGTTAAACGGTTTATTGAATGTGGGTGTAGTCTCCATGCTGCTACTTGTAGTTTCACAAGCTCCAGCACGCTCAGTCAGCGCAAAGTATCCTGGACACACAGTGGCTCTGTAACAGTCTCTGTCTCGTGACGTGGTGCCAGGTTTGCTTTTTATTCCTCTCTTTTGATTTCACATTTCCAGCATTTAGCGATAAGTGAGTTAGTAGCAGAATGTCCTCTTGTGCTGTGCAGAGCAGGGTGCACACTGACACCTTCTGATTCATTCATACTCACACGCTATGCACAATGGCCCAGATCCTCTACTACGGCCGATAGGATTTACGCAAGTCAATTGGGTAAGTCCCTCACCTTGGAACATCTGCGCATGTGAGCAGCACATTGTGGTTTAAGCCCCCCATCTGTTTAAAAAGATGCGATCAGTCGATGTCTTGTTCCTGATCGTTATGGAGTTCACACTTACAGAATATCATTGCAAACATTCGTTTTGTATGTGTGTTGGAGCAATAATCGTGTGAATACAACCTATCATTTATTTGTTTTTGTAACCGCTGTCTCGGTGGCACGTTGTGATCAGTAGGCATATAGATTACTTTCATTACATTGAAAACCGAACATTTTAATGATCAGAAATGGTCTACTTACAAAGGGGTAGATCCTACGCTACCGGCTAGCGTAAAATCGCTCATTAGTACTTACTGTGCATGCGCACGGCAGATGTTACGCCATGTCACTCAGAGCGTACAGGCCAGACACTTATCATCAGTGTATCAACGTACGAAGGTGCTTGCCAGCCATCCGCCACCTATAATTACGCTTCGAAGACTGGGCAAGGCATTTAAATAAATACGCCACGTATCAGAAGCGTTGCTCTGGATCACGCCCAAAATGAGTAACTTTGAGTTGTTTCCAGTTGGAGTGAAGTGAAAGCGGATGTGCTCATTCAATGAAAGATCTTTGTGACACTTCACCTTGTTTCTGAATTATTCAGTGGCCGTGATAGCTGCAGACGTTATCCATGCCGAATGCTGTCCGGTTATGTGTTGTATGGTTTTACCTGTGTATGAAGTTGGCTGTACACTATGGTCATTTGGTGATCGGGGCCAATAATCGCAGTAGTGAATGGGCATGATGGATTTTTAAATAGGAAATATTCACGGCAGAAATGCTCGGGTAGAATAATTTGATCGCCTGATATTTTAAGCCGAGCAGCTAACTGAATGGAGCAGGGGTCTCTCTCTTCTGCCAGGATTATCGGTCACGGAAAGAGGGTGTGGGGCTCCGGTACAAACGGCCGATTATTTAATCGTCCGTCTTCTCCCCAGGCAGTTGCTAACTGGCTGGGATTTCGATTGCCATGCCTCGATGAGCACGGAAAGCTCTGTGGTGCGAAAAGTTGTCCCCTAATTATTACTCTCTCACTACCCTAACCCTCCCATCCTGGCAGCCTGACCCTAACCCTCCATTAATTGCAGTCTGATCCTAACCCTCCATCTCCCGCAGCCTGACCCTGACCCTAATCCTCCCTCACCTACAGCCTGACCCTAATCCTATGGTTAGAGTTAGGCTGCAGTGAGGTGATGGTTAGAGTTAGGCTGCAGTGAGGTGATGGTTAGAGTTAGGCTGCAGTGAGGTGATGGTTAGAGTTAGGCTGCAGTGAGGTGATGGTTAGAGTTAGGCTGCAGTGAGGTGATGGTTAGAGTTAGGCTGCAGTGAGGTGATGGTTAGAGTTAGGCTGCAGTGAGGTGATGGTTAGAGTTAGGCTGCAGTGAGGTGATGGTTAGAGTTAGGCTGCAGTGAGGTGATGGTTAGAGTTAGGCTGCAGTGAGGTGATGGTTAGAGTTAGGCTGCAGTGAGGTGATGGTTAGAGTTAGGCTGCAGTGAGGTGATGGTTAGAGTTAGGCTGCAGTGAGGTGATGGTTAGAGTTAGGCTGCAGTGAGGTGATGGTTAGAGTTAGGCTGCAGTGAGGTGATGGTTAGAGTTAGGCTGCAGTGAGGTGATGGTTAGAGTTAGGCTGCAGTGAGGTGATGGTTAGAGTTAGGCTGCAGTGAGGTGATGGTTAGAGTTAGGCTGCAGTGAGGTGATGGTTAGAGTTAGGCTGCAGTGAGGTGATGGTTAGAGTTAGGCTGCAGTGAGGTGATGGTTAGAGTTAGGCTGCAGTGAGGTGATGGTTAGAGTTAGGCTGCAGTGAGGTGATGGTTAGAGTTAGGCTGCAGTGAGGTGATGGTTAGAGTTAGGCTGCAGTGAGGTGATGGTTAGAGTTAGGCTGCAGTGAGGTGATGGTTAGAGTTAGGCTGCAGTGAGGTGATGGTTAGAGTTAGGCTGCAGTGAGGTGATGGTTAGAGTTAGGCTGCAGTGAGGTGATGGTTAGAGTTAGGCTGCAGTGAGGTGATGGTTAGAGTTAGGCTGCAGTGAGGTGATGGTTAGAGTTAGGCTGCAGTGAGGTGATGGTTAGAGTTAGGCTGCAGTGAGGTGATGGTTAGAGTTAGGCTGCAGTGAGGTGATGGTTAGAGTTAGGCTGCAGTGAGGTGATGGTTAGAGTTAGGCTGCAGTGAGGTGATGGTTAGAGTTAGGCTGCAGTGAGGTGATGGTTAGAGTTAGGCTGCAGTGAGGTGATGGTTAGAGTTAGGCTGCAGTGAGGTGATGGTTAGAGTTAGGCTGCAGTGAGGTGATGGTTAGAGTTAGGCTGCAGTGAGGTGATGGTTAGAGTTAGGCTGCAGTGAGGTGATGGTTAGAGTTAGGCTGCAGTGAGGTGATGGTTAGAGTTAGGCTGCAGTGAGGTGATGGTTAGAGTTAGGCTGCAGTGAGGTGATGGTTAGAGTTAGGCTGCAGTGAGGTGATGGTTAGAGTTAGGCTGCAGTGAGGTGATGGTTAGAGTTAGGCTGCAGTGAGGTGATGGTTAGAGTTAGGCTGCAGTGAGGTGATGGTTAGAGTTAGGCTGCAGTGAGGTGATGGTTAGAGTTAGGCTGCAGTGAGGTGATGGTTAGAGTTAGGCTGCAGTGAGGTGATGGTTAGAGTTAGGCTGCAGTGAGGTGATGGTTAGAGTTAGGCTGCAGTGAGGTGATGGTTAGAGTTAGGCTGCAGTGAGGTGATGGTTAGAGTTAGGCTGCAGTGAGGTGATGGTTAGAGTTAGGCTGCAGTGAGGTGATGGTTAGAGTTAGGCTGCAGTGAGGTGATGGTTAGAGTTAGGCTGCAGTGAGGTGATGGTTAGAGTTAGGCTGCAGTGAGGTGATGGTTAGAGTTAGGCTGCAGTGAGGTGATGGTTAGAGTTAGGCTGCAGTGAGGTGATGGTTAGAGTTAGGCTGCAGTGAGGTGATGGTTAGAGTTAGGCTGCAGTGAGGTGATGGTTAGAGTTAGGCTGCAGTGAGGTGATGGTTAGAGTTAGGCTGCAGTGAGGTGATGGTTAGAGTTAGGCTGCAGTGAGGTGATGGTTAGAGTTAGGCTGCAGTGAGGTGATGGTTAGAGTTAGGCTGCAGTGAGGTGATGGTTAGAGTTAGGCTGCAGTGAGGTGATGGTTAGAGTTAGGCTGCAGTGAGGTGATGGTTAGAGTTAGGCTGCAGTGAGGTGATGGTTAGAGTTAGGCTGCAGTGAGGTGATGGTTAGAGTTAGGCTGCAGTGAGGTGATGGTTAGAGTTAGGCTGCAGTGAGGTGATGGTTAGAGTTAGGCTGCAGTGAGGTGATGGTTAGAGTTAGGCTGCAGTGAGGTGATGGTTAGAGTTAGGCTGCAGTGAGGTGATGGTTAGAGTTAGGCTGCAGTGAGGTGATGGTTAGAGTTAGGCTGCAGTGAGGTGATGGTTAGAGTTAGGCTGCAGTGAGGTGATGGTTAGAGTTAGGCTGCAGTGAGGTGATGGTTAGAGTTAGGCTGCAGTGAGGTGATGGTTAGAGTTAGGCTGCAGTGAGGTGATGGTTAGAGTTAGGCTGCAGTGAGGTGATGGTTAGAGTTAGGCTGCAGTGAGGTGATGGTTAGAGTTAGGCTGCAGTGAGGTGATGGTTAGAGTTAGGCTGCAGTGAGGTGATGGTTAGAGTTAGGCTGCAGTGAGGTGATGGTTAGAGTTAGGCTGCAGTGAGGTGATGGTTAGAGTTAGGCTGCAGTGAGGTGATGGTTAGAGTTAGGCTGCAGTGAGGTGATGGTTAGAGTTAGGCTGCAGTGAGGTGATGGTTAGAGTTAGGCTGCAGTGAGGTGATGGTTAGAGTTAGGCTGCAGTGAGGTGATGGTTAGAGTTAGGCTGCAGTGAGGTGATGGTTAGAGTTAGGCTGCAGTGAGGTGATGGTTAGAGTTAGGCTGCAGTGAGGTGATGGTTAGAGTTAGGCTGCAGTGAGGTGATGGTTAGAGTTAGGCTGCAGTGAGGTGATGGTTAGAGTTAGGCTGCAGTGAGGTGATGGTTAGAGTTAGGCTGCAGTGAGGTGATGGTTAGAGTTAGGCTGCAGTGAGGTGATGGTTAGAGTTAGGCTGCAGTGAGGTGATGGTTAGAGTTAGGCTGCAGTGAGGTGATGGTTAGAGTTAGGCTGCAGTGAGGTGATGGTTAGAGTTAGGCTGCAGTGAGGTGATGGTTAGAGTTAGGCTGCAGTGAGGTGATGGTTAGAGTTAGGCTGCAGTGAGGTGATGGTTAGAGTTAGGCTGCAGTGAGGTGATGGTTAGAGTTAGGCTGCAGTGAGGTGATGGTTAGAGTTAGGCTGCAGTGAGGTGATGGTTAGAGTTAGGCTGCAGTGAGGTGATGGTTAGAGTTAGGCTGCAGTGAGGTGATGGTTAGAGTTAGGCTGCAGTGAGGTGATGGTTAGAGTTAGGCTGCAGTGAGGTGATGGTTAGAGTTAGGCTGCAGTGAGGTGATGGTTAGAGTTAGGCTGCAGTGAGGTGATGGTTAGAGTTAGGCTGCAGTGAGGTGATGGTTAGAGTTAGGCTGCAGTGAGGTGATGGTTAGAGTTAGGCTGCAGTGAGGTGATGGTTAGAGTTAGGCTGCAGTGAGGTGATGGTTAGAGTTAGGCTGCAGTGAGGTGATGGTTAGAGTTAGGCTGCAGTGAGGTGATGGTTAGAGTTAGGCTGCAGTGAGGTGATGGTTAGAGTTAGGCTGCAGTGAGGTGATGGTTAGAGTTAGGCTGCAGTGAGGTGATGGTTAGAGTTAGGCTGCAGTGAGGTGATGGTTAGAGTTAGGCTGCAGTGAGGTGATGGTTAGAGTTAGGCTGCAGTGAGGTGATGGTTAGAGTTAGGCTGCAGTGAGGTGATGGTTAGAGTTAGGCTGCAGTGAGGTGATGGTTAGAGTTAGGCTGCAGTGAGGTGATGGTTAGAGTTAGGCTGCAGTGAGGTGATGGTTAGAGTTAGGCTGCAGTGAGGTGATGGTTAGAGTTAGGCTGCAGTGAGGTGATGGTTAGAGTTAGGCTGCAGTGAGGTGATGGTTAGAGTTAGGCTGCAGTGAGGTGATGGTTAGAGTTAGGCTGCAGTGAGGTGATGGTTAGAGTTAGGCTGCAGTGAGGTGATGGTTAGAGTTAGGCTGCAGTGAGGTGATGGTTAGAGTTAGGCTGCAGTGAGGTGATGGTTAGAGTTAGGCTGCAGTGAGGTGATGGTTAGAGTTAGGCTGCAGTGAGGTGATGGTTAGAGTTAGGCTGCAGTGAGGTGATGGTTAGAGTTAGGCTGCAGTGAGGTGATGGTTAGAGTTAGGCTGCAGTGAGGTGATGGTTAGAGTTAGGCTGCAGTGAGGTGATGGTTAGAGTTAGGCTGCAGTGAGGTGATGGTTAGAGTTAGGCTGCAGTGAGGTGATGGTTAGAGTTAGGCTGCAGTGAGGTGATGGTTAGAGTTAGGCTGCAGTGAGGTGATGGTTAGAGTTAGGCTGCAGTGAGGTGATGGTTAGAGTTAGGCTGCAGTGAGGTGATGGTTAGAGTTAGGCTGCAGTGAGGTGATGGTTAGAGTTAGGCTGCAGTGAGGTGATGGTTAGAGTTAGGCTGCAGTGAGGTGATGGTTAGAGTTAGGCTGCAGTGAGGTGATGGTTAGAGTTAGGCTGCAGTGAGGTGATGGTTAGAGTTAGGCTGCAGTGAGGTGATGGTTAGAGTTAGGCTGCAGTGAGGTGATGGTTAGAGTTAGGCTGCAGTGAGGTGATGGTTAGAGTTAGGCTGCAGTGAGGTGATGGTTAGAGTTAGGCTGCAGTGAGGTGATGGTTAGAGTTAGGCTGCAGTGAGGTGATGGTTAGAGTTAGGCTGCAGTGAGGTGATGGTTAGAGTTAGGCTGCAGTGAGGTGATGGTTAGAGTTAGGCTGCAGTGAGGTGATGGTTAGAGTTAGGCTGCAGTGAGGTGATGGTTAGAGTTAGGCTGCAGTGAGGTGATGGTTAGAGTTAGGCTGCAGTGAGGTGATGGTTAGAGTTAGGCTGCAGTGAGGTGATGGTTAGAGTTAGGCTGCAGTGAGGTGATGGTTAGAGTTAGGCTGCAGTGAGGTGATGGTTAGAGTTAGGCTGCAGTGAGGTGATGGTTAGAGTTAGGCTGCAGTGAGGTGATGGTTAGAGTTAGGCTGCAGTGAGGTGATGGTTAGAGTTAGGCTGCAGTGAGGTGATGGTTAGAGTTAGGCTGCAGTGAGGTGATGGTTAGAGTTAGGCTGCAGTGAGGTGATGGTTAGAGTTAGGCTGCAGTGAGGTGATGGTTAGAGTTAGGCTGCAGTGAGGTGATGGTTAGAGTTAGGCTGCAGTGAGGTGATGGTTAGAGTTAGGCTGCAGTGAGGTGATGGTTAGAGTTAGGCTGCAGTGAGGTGATGGTTAGAGTTAGGCTGCAGTGAGGTGATGGTTAGAGTTAGGCTGCAGTGAGGTGATGGTTAGAGTTAGGCTGCAGTGAGGTGATGGTTAGAGTTAGGCTGCAGTGAGGTGATGGTTAGAGTTAGGCTGCAGTGAGGTGATGGTTAGAGTTAGGCTGCAGTGAGGTGATGGTTAGAGTTAGGCTGCAGTGAGGTGATGGTTAGAGTTAGGCTGCAGTGAGGTGATGGTTAGAGTTAGGCTGCAGTGAGGTGATGGTTAGAGTTAGGCTGCAGTGAGGTGATGGTTAGAGTTAGGCTGCAGTGAGGTGATGGTTAGAGTTAGGCTGCAGTGAGGTGATGGTTAGAGTTAGGCTGCAGTGAGGTGATGGTTAGAGTTAGGCTGCAGTGAGGTGATGGTTAGAGTTAGGCTGCAGTGAGGTGATGGTTAGAGTTAGGCTGCAGTGAGGTGATGGTTAGAGTTAGGCTGCAGTGAGGTGATGGTTAGAGTTAGGCTGCAGTGAGGTGATGGTTAGAGTTAGGCTGCAGTGAGGTGATGGTTAGAGTTAGGCTGCAGTGAGGTGATGGTTAGAGTTAGGCTGCAGTGAGGTGATGGTTAGAGTTAGGCTGCAGTGAGGTGATGGTTAGAGTTAGGCTGCAGTGAGGTGATGGTTAGAGTTAGGCTGCAGTGAGGTGATGGTTAGAGTTAGGCTGCAGTGAGGTGATGGTTAGAGTTAGGCTGCAGTGAGCGGGAAGGTTAGGGTTAGAATGCTGTGAGAGGAGGTTAGGGTTAGGCTGCAGTGAGGGGGAGGGTTAGGGTTAGATTGCTGTGAGGGGAGGGTTAGGGTTAGAATGTGGTGTGGGGAGGGTTAAGGTTAGGGTGTGGGGAGGTTAGGGTTAGGCTGCAGTGAGGGGGAGGGTTAGGGTTAGATTGCTGTGAGGGGAGGGTTAGGGTTAGAATGTGGTGTGGGGAGGGTTAAGGTTAGGGTGTGGGGAGGTTAGGGTTAGGCTGCAGTGAGGGGGAAGGTTAGGGTTAGGCTGCAGTGAGGTGATGGTTAGAGTTAGGCTGCAGTGTGGGTAGGGGCAGACTTTTTTTTCTATTGGCAGCAATAGGTCGGTGTAACAATACTGTAGACCTTAGTGTAAATTAGTACATTTTGGTAGACATCGACGCTGTACATTGTGGACCTAATGTTGTTGGCTCTGAATGTCACAAAAATGACTTTAAATCTTGTATGTCACCAATGATGTTGTATAAAGTAATACATAGGCTAAAGCATATGTTTGGTAGGGAGCACGTTATGACAAACCTATTGTTTCACAGGGACAGGAGCTTGGTGTCTGGCTTTGAGCTCCCCCGGTATCATGCCTTGTGTTATTGCTCCATTCTGTGTAATTAATACAAAGTGTTGATGAGCGATCTGCAGGCGTTTACAGTTGAAGTCTGGGCTTTTAGTGTCTACTCTTGTGACTGTGCTCAGTGGGTGGTGAGGCTACAAGTCGACCACAATCCCCGTCTCTGATGACATAATTACACCCTTCCTTCCACTAGATTCACTCGGCCTTCTGTGAGTTTTTAATGGCAGCGTCTCAGTCTTGATCTAATTAGTCTGTTACTTGTATATGTGTTAGCAATATCTGCCACCGAGGTCATGGAAACGTTTCATACTCTGCAGCGATTTACCATACAAGAAGCCTGGTCCTTTAACGCACCCGGCAGAGAGTCCAGACTCGGGGTGCATTAATTAAACGCGATCCGAAATGATGGCGGTCTCCTCTCAATGAACCACTGTGCATTCACCAGGCCTTGCATCTTATACCATCCGTATCGTCGTTTGGCACTGGAAGTGTTCCGAGGTCAAGGATGGATTTTGTGGTAAAGAAGAATCATTTGAGGTTAGGAAAACGCGGTCCTCTGAATGTGCTGGCCGTGCAGAATTCACACGTCCGGGACGCACAGCCTTATACACAATTTATCGGTTTTTATGATGTTTGCTTAGATTTACGTTTACATTTTTAACTGTCTGAGTTACTGCGCACATTTGGCTTTCAGGTTGATGGAAAACCGTTCAGTATTTTCTAGCCTTTAATAATCATTCAGTTGAAGTTTCGCTGTAGCCATGCGTGATCAGACTCCTCAGGGGTAAAAGCAAAAAAGACCAGCAAGGTTTTATTACTTGTAATCCCCACAAGTGCTGGCTGGCTCCAATGGGATGTCTCCGGTAATTGAATCAGACCCCTTAGACTTTCCCTTTGCAACGATTCATCGTTAAGAGACGGAAACACTGATTTGCACAAGAATCTACAGTGTATAACCTAGAAATTAGCACTGTATCATCTCTGCAGAAGGGAGGTTTTGGGGTTATAAAGGACATGACATTGTTTGGGCCCTATTCAGTTAGGTGTGATGACGGGTTAAAGCTTGTGGTGCGCTTTTCCCCGACATTTACGGTAACTTAAATTCGCCGGGTGCGAAGCTAATTGAATCGGCACCTTTTATTGCATAATTTGAAAAAAAATCGTTGTTTTACCGATTAAACCATAACGCCGTGCGAGAGAACACGTAGGACCGGATCGAGGATTTCGGGGAAAAAAGACAGAAATCATTCTGGGGTTTGGAAGTGCCGTAGATGTGATGGGAGTGAACTAATCATTCACGTATAGAATTTAGGATCGCACTGTCGTAACTTCGCTTCCGCTGCAGAGACGTTACGATTGTAGCGAATACTTAAAGCTGGATGCGGTCAGCAGCGTGTCCCTAACTTAGACCTGACTTTATAATCTTAAAGGACACGATCAAGAGATTTTTGTAACGTGCCCCATAGGACATGAGAAGCTTTAAACCAGGTCTGGCCAACCTGTGGCTTTCCAGCTGTTGTGGAACTACGACTCCCAGTATGCTTTAACGGCAAAGGCGTGGCTGAAACATGACACACCATGCTGGGAGACGTAGTTCCGCAATACCCTGAGAGCCACAGGTTGGCCAGTGCTGCAAAAGAATAAGTGTGAACTCATATGTCCCTCTCTCAGGCTGCACGCTATTGCTCCGGTCTACACTTGCACCTAATCTGCTCTCATGTTCAATCTCTGGATCAGCCTCATTGCCTTGGAAGAAAGTGATGCAGAGATGACTATATTCATCTTTTTGT
>WWET01001527.1:253261-281241 GCA_011038615.1 Limnodynastes dumerilii | reverse complement strand
ATGATTTAAATTTTACGGTAGGGGCGGGTTTATCTACTTCCATGTAGATCAGCGGTCGTACAGACCACTGTTCTGCACGGGTAACTTAAGGCAGGTTTATGGCAATGCAGCTGCTGCCATAACCACACAAGAGGGAGGAGTGACAGGGGAGTTCAATCCCGTCTTCCATGCAGAATACCAGACCTCCGGGCATTTTCTGAGATCTGAGTCTGGCCCGATATGTTGGAGAATACAGCTGGGTACACACTACATGGTTTTAATACACAAGATTATGGATGCTTCCAGCAATATCTTATCAGTGTGTTTGCTGCAACAATCACGTAGAATCGTTTCAAAGAACATTGGACAATTCCATTTGATATTTTGCAAATCCCAATTTTACCAATTAACGATGTCACAATGTCTGTCCAAATCTTTGATTTACAGTTGTATGTCTATGAACAGATAATACACCCATGCATCTGGATGACTGGGGAAGTGAAGGGGACTCACTTGAGCTTGACTGCTATGTTACTGTAGGCAAAAGACTGCATTTGCAAACAGATTCAGAGTTAGACCCATTGTTTGTGTGGGGAGTTTGCGAAAAAATCGAAATGGGGCCGTTCGCTATGGGGACCCACAACCGAAACCCTTTACCCATGGAGTGCAGCCCCATGCCTAATGAGATCCATAAGAAGGGGTGTGCCAGTACTTCGTTAAGAAGTTAAGGAAAGTGGGTGAGGAGAGGTATTAAAATAGGGCAGTATGGGCTGGGTTTGCAAAGGCTGTATGTACTTTAGAAAAATCCGCACAAATATACGCACAGAGAGTTAAGAAAGCTCTATGGAGGTGAAAGATCTGTAATTACAAGGGCAGTGTCATGGGAGTGTACTTGCCACCTAGTTGCGTATCTTTGAGAACCCACGCTTACTTATTTCCTTCTTAGCTGTGAATCAGACCCTATGACTTTAAATCTTTTGCTAAAATCGTTACTTATGTCTCATCGTGTTAACGTTTATGTAGTGTTTATGCAACTTAATACATAAAACAAATAGCACCAGTTATGTTCATGCAATCTTACTCACTTGTGGTAGATATTTCAGTGGCATTTACACATTTTTGGTGGGAGTGCGGAACATTTTGGCACAGTCAGCCATCGACAGGCACTTCAGTAGGGGGGTACTCTCCTGGAGTGCCATTGTTCCACTCCCCTGGATCCAAGGCAATGGAACAGACTGGGTGGTTGCAGACCAGATACTGTGTTCCAATGCTGGGACAGCCTCGTGGCTATTGCACATGACCAGATCCACAGAGTGGACTATTGATGGATAAAAGTCCGCTTTAGAGCTATTTGTGATGGAGTTTGCTTCAAGTAAAATAATTAATTTCTTTAGTGGTGCCTGAAATACTATTTTTTTAATTAAATGCAGTAATAATTTATCGTTGAAACTTCATTAAAATGCACTATATTTTTTAATTAGGGGCTAGGTTTTCCATCACCAGACTTCACAGCAATTATATTACAGCAGTTTAAAAGTTATTGAGGCACATCTCAATTAAACTTTACAGTGAGGTCAGCTTATTAACCACTTGCTCACTTTCATAGTGAATGAACGAACAGCTCACTGAGACAGCGACAAAATATAGTAACATAGTTTAAATAATGGGGGTGGTAGCCTCTGTGCACCTGATCTAGACTGAGATCATATTGGATACATTGGATACATTCACACTGTGCTTGTACAGAACAGAACCACACAAAACTGTAACTATTCAGACTAAAGATAACTCACTGCTGGGACTGATACAGGAGTGGTACAATATAGGCAAGGGGTGGACCAATGTAAGCCTTTAACAAACAGTAAGTACATTTTCGCAATCCTACCCTGAACACTGGCGTAAGTATGCAAAGTTTACAGGTGAACATTTTTATAAGCTACAGGATATTTGTAAATCAAGGGAGATGCTGATGTCTGAGGCTCTACACCTGTAGGAAAGCGTCACTAAAGGTACGTAACTGTTGTTTTTGCTTTGTGTTGACAGCTTTGGTAAATCAGGAAACATGTGAACATTCTTTTATTTAGGTCTCTATTTGTTTTACAGTTGTATGTCAATGAACAGATAATACTCCCATGCATCTGGATGAGGGAACTCATTTGTGCTTGACTACTATGTTACTGTAGGCAAGAGAATGCATTTGCAAACAGATTCAGAGTCAGACCCATTATTTGTGTGGGGAGTTTTCCAAAAAAAGGCCCCTTTTTCAGTTTTAGTCTGGCTCGGGGCCAGAATGCTTTTATACAAAAGGGATGTGGTTTGCCGGTAAAATGGTCTTTTTTTTAAAAGGCCATTATATGGCAGCTGAATGCAGTCTGCCGGCATTTACTGGCAGTCTGCACTGTAGAAAGTGAAGAGTCATCCACTGAAAGGTAAGTGTTTCAACCTAACCTAAGCCTAACCTTAACTCTTTCCTAACCCTAACCCTCCATTTCCTGCAGCCTTACCCTAACCTTCACTCTCTTCATCCTCGTTATCAATCTTCTGTCCGATAATAGTATTTTAGAAATACAGGCAGCCAAATTTTTGGCTGCCTCTATTTAGAAAATACTACTATTGCTAAATTTTTATGAATGTTATGAATGAATTTTATGTAAGCATGTTGTTCCGCATTCGGAAATCGACACCACCGCTATACAATAGAGGTGAGTACTTGGGTCAGGCTATGGGGAAGGGAGTTTTACGGTTAGGCTGCGGGGAGGGGAGTCAGGGAAGGTTAGGGTTAGGGTAATGTAAGGGGAGGGTTAGGAAAGAGTTGGGGTTAGATTCATACTTACCATTCCCCACTGCCTCTTCATCCTGGGGAACATCGATTGCTTTGCCTTGGCACTTTGGAAATGCCTGAGAGAGAACGGCCCTTTCGAAAAAGGGTAATTCAAAGCAGAGACCCACACCCCTTCAGCTCTAACCCTAACCGTCCATTCCCCACAGCCTAACTCTAACCCTCCATGCCACACAGAATAACCCTAACCTTCCCCTTAAGTAATAACCCTAACCATAGCCCGTTGTAGCCGTGGCAGCCTAACTTGTTACCCGCTGCAGTCTTTATCTATTGGGAACGGGGAAAAAAGGTTCTTGTTCCCAATAGCAATTCAGCTAGTGGTTGTATCATGTTTGAAATAGGGCCTGTCGGACCGGCAAACACATCCCATATGAAAGGCCAGATTAAGGTTTGTGAGGGATCAGGAATAGACTGCTAACTAAAGAAGTTTACCTTGAGAGTTTTTAATTTGGACATAAATAAAGCACAGACAACAAAGCATGGAAGTGTTCCATTTGCAAAATGTCTCATTTCTCATCTGTGAACGTAAAACTTAAAAATACCTTTAGAAGTTTATATTTACAGTACATGTCAATGACTTAGCAGGTAGTTACTCCTTGTTCCTGGGGGTTTAATTTAGCTTGGGGTCTATATATTAAATCCACATTTAATATTCTATCACATTCCCATCTTTTCTACCCTCTGTTATGGTAAAAATCTATATTTAGCCAACATCAAGCTGCCAGCTGCAGCCTCTGTATTCAATAAATTCTTTAGAAACAAAAGGGTAGATCCTCAGGAATGTCCAACAGGGGAATTACGCACGCCATGACCTCATAGAAGTGACCAGGGCTTTCTTTTGTCGTCGGACGCACCGGCACGTTCCGGCACCTTTTTCAGTACAGTGGGACAGTCCTGTCTGACTCACAACTTGTCCCTAGAGATCAGACTCTTGTGACAAAGTTTTTTTTTTTGTTAAAAGCCTGTGCCGCTGTATATGCGGCAGGGCTTTTAACAGTACGGTACAGGTAATACAGGGCTCCTACGGGAGCCCTGTAGGACCAAACCTGTTACTGCGAATGGCAGTGACCAAACCTATGCAGTCACTGTCATTCTAGCAACAGATTTGATTCTACAAGGCTCCCTTAGGAGCTGGCAGACAAAGAGGGAGCACCAGAGAGAGGACGTGCCACGGAGGAAGGGACATCAAAGGTAAGTAAAAGAGGACATGAAGGCTATACATATGGGGCAGACATGGAGGCTGTGCATAAGGGGCAAACATAGGGGCTGTGCATAAGGGGCAGACATACGGGCTGTGCATAAGGGGCAGACATGAAGGTTGTACATAAGGGGCAGACATAGGGGCTGTACATATGGAGCAGACATAGTGCCTCTCTCTTTCTCTGACTCTTTCTCTGACTCTCTCTGTGTCTGTATGTGTGTGTGACACTCTCTGACTCTCTCTGTGTCTGTATGTGTGTGTCTCTCTCTCTCTCTCTCTCTCTTTGACTATCTCTCTGAATCTCTCTCTAACTATCTCTGTCTCAGTGTGTGTGTCTCTCTCTCTCTCTCTCTCTCTCTCTCTCTCTTTCTGTGTCTCTCTCTCTCTCTTTCTGTGTCTCTCTCTCTCTGTGTCTCTCTCTCTCTCTGTCTCTGTCTGTCTCTCTCCTCGCTGCTTTCGTGCATGTGTAACTTGTGGCTTTTTTTTTTTATTACCTTGTCGTTATTTTTGGCACTAGACAACAGGGACTTATTAAATGAATGGCATGATATGAACCGGGACTCTGGGGTGTTGTGTTTTGCATAGGTATTATTTAGCGGAATGGATGTGTCCTGCATTTTATTTATGTTTTCTCCCATCCCCAAATTAGAGATTTAAACCCTCTAATTTATATTTTCTCCCAGCGAAGCTCCTATCAAACTCCTCTGACTGGTGTTGATCTCCCAAACCACTTTAAAACAATTGACCCATTTAACAACTTTCTTTCTCCGTGTCTAATGCTAAGTGGAAACCTCATCTTTAGTAAATATGGGTTGTCTGGCATCCTTTTCTGCTACTCTGGCCTGGGTTTGCAACCTTAGACACCTACTCTGTAAGACACCAGTAATGTGCGCGATCCTTTATCTGTCATTTTATATTTCAGCCTACAATGATTTTTACAGAAGCCATAGGATTAGCTGAGAATTTTTCCTTTTATATGCTTAGTGAAAGAGGGGCTCGGAAGGAACAGTATGAAAGGAGAGAATAGAATGGAACGCTAGGGAAGGAAGAAATTGGATTGGATGGAGCTTCAGGGAAGAAGGTAATTGGATTGGACAAAATGGTACAGAGGAAGGGAATTGGAGGGAAAGGTAAGGAAGGAAGGAGTATAGGACGGAACAGTGCGAAAGATGAGAGGATCGGATGGAACGTTAAGAAAGGAGGACCTACGAAGGATAGGAAACCAGGAGTGGGAGAAGGGAAGAGGATGGAACAGTATTGAAGGAAGGGATAGGATTGGGCGGTATTGAAGGAGGGGATAGGATGGAGCGGTATTGAAGGAGGGGATAGGATGGGGCGGTAGTGAAGGAAAATATAGGATGGAACAACATTTAAGGAGTGGATAGGATGGGGGGGCGGTATTGAAGGAAATGATGAGATGGGGCGGTATTGAAGGAAGGGATAGGATGGAGCAGTATTGAAGGAGGGGATAGGATGGAGTGGTCTGGAAGGAGGGGATAGGACAGAATGGTCTGGTCTGGAAGGAGGGGATAGGACAGAATGGTCTGGAAGGAAGGGATAGGATGGAGCAGTATTGAAGGAAGGGATAGGATGGGGCAGTATTGAAGGAAATGATGAGATGGGGCGGTATTGAAGGAAGGGATAGGATAGAGCAGTGTTGAAGGAAATGATGAGATGGGGCGGTATTGAAGGAAGGGATAGGATGGAGCAGTGTTGAAGGAGGGGATAGGACGGATCAGTCTTTAAGGAGGGGGTCATTTCTTAAAAGAGGAATGGAATATGAAGCTGTAGAGTAGATCTTAGAAATTCAAGCGATTATGGTCTGATAATAGCAATAGTTAATAGATTAACTCTTCCCTTCCCATGACCATCCATGAGATAAACCAAATGAAATGAAGACGCTGGAAGGTTGGTTCTGGGGCAGAATAAAGCCCTTTCCGCAGATGTTTGTGGTGGACTGATCCTGGCTGCTGGTTGCGAGATCATTCTGACACAGTCTCTACATGTGAAACAAATACCATTTGCAGAAGCACAGGATGTCTCCAGCCGCCGCTCTCCGCCGTGCTGCCTTTCCAGAGCCTGTCTTGTATTTTGGCTTTTGCTGCGAATAATTTCGATGTTGTCTCTCTGCGCACCTGCTACTTTCTGGAGTCATTTCAAGAGGAGTGTTTTCTTTCAACCACAGAAATGCTGCTGTTTCCACAGCGGGTCTTCCGTGACGGAGCTGTGTGATAAACAGCTCCCTGTGATCAGCACTTATTACAGAGCTTAAAATGACCCCAAATCCTTCCAGAAAAGTATTTATTTATTTTTTAATGTTTTCATTTCCCAGTTACACAGACTTTGATGTAAACAATTGCTGGACAGACACAAGCGATGATGACACCCAGCAGAAGTTGTCAATAAACGGACTGTGCCGCTCGCCTCTCCTGCTGGGACTGATAATCCTGTCTGATCGGAGAGGGACTGCGGAGACTAACGGGAGGTCCTTGCAACTGCACAGGCCTCTTGTCAATCTCAGCACTGATTGGCTGCACAGGCCTCCTGACAAATTTCTGCATTGATTGGCTGTATAGGCCTCCTGTCAGTCTCTGCACTGATTGGCTGCACAGGCTTCCTGTCAATCTTGGCAGGAGGCATGTGCAGCTAGTGGATTGGTTGGCTGTATCTCTGGTCAGTAGTTTCCCTCGTCTGTCTCCCATGGTAATGCGGTAATATAGTAATAGAAGACCTGTGTCTCTTGCAGAATGCAGACCTGTCATTACTGTATGATAATTATGCCATCAGACAGATGGGGAAACTCCGGCCAGTAGGTAGTAAGTACAGGTCCAATAATTAGACTTGCCCACACGCTACACACGATCTGGCGCTTGCTGCCGATAATAGTTTGGAGAGCCAAACACAATTGGAAATCCATCCTGCCTACACGCTAGTATGATAATTGGTCCGATCACCCGATAATTGGATGATCGTACCAATAAGCGCTCTAGAGTATGACCAGCTTAAGGTAACCAGCAGAGGTCCCCTAGTGGCAGATAAAGAAGCTACAGCTGATTAATGATTGGAATGTATTACCACTATTTATTAGAGATATTATTAACGTATATAAGGCGCCACACGATATCCGCAGCTCCGTACAGAGGTAATAGTTACATACACAATACAATAATTAAACAGACAAGGTACAAAATCATAAAAAAATGAATACAATACAAGTAGTACAATGCAAAAGTAGAATTCAGAACTATATATATGGGAAGTATAGAAGCAGGATATGTGTGTAGGAGCAGATGAATAGGGAGAGAGGAAAGGTGGGGATTAATGAGGACAAGGTTGAAGGGTGATGACAGGTGGGAGGAGGATCCTGCTCATAAGATCTAACATGCTAAATAGAAAGGGCTAAACAAGCAGGGGGAGGACAGGTAAGCTTAGGTGGAGGAAAGGTAGGCGATCCTTAATATGTGGGTTTTGAGGGAGCGTTTGAAGGATTGGAGGGTGTTGGATTGCTTGATAGGTTGTGGTAGGTTGTTCCACTGCAAAGGGGCAGCCCAGGAGAAGTCTTGGATGCAGGAGTGAGAGGTTGTGATCAGGTTGTAGTTGACCAGTATGGTTCATTGATTACTGTAGGAAGACTCTCGCTGGATGGAGATTCCCATAGTTCTATGGTTTATCATTCACTCCACATGAAGTGTAATATGCCTACATTTATGATGCTCCTCACTATAGTGTAAACCCACTCGATTACGATGCAACCAATCGCATGGGTTCATTTTCCATCAATGCCGCAGCTTGTAAATTGAGGGAATTTGCAGGAAGAGCTGCTCGCTGGCCTAAGCACGCCGTTTCCGTGGTAACGACTGAGCGCTGTCGAGAGAGCAAAGTTTGTGTACAGAGGAAAATCCACGCAGCCTTCAGCACAATATAAATTATATCTAATGGTATAGAGAGCCTGTCTGCTGCAGACTTACAGGGATTAACCGTAGCCGGCAAATTACGTCCCATGCCTACACGCCAGGGAGCTGCTGCAAGCGCGCACAGCCGCGATGAGGATATCAATTTTATTTTCAATGCTGGAACATCGATTTTTACCAGGTCATTTCACCTAGTTCCAACAATTTCAGCCAATTGAAGTGATCTCTCGTCAGCCTGTAACGGCATCTACCATATTGTTGTGCGCTCGAGGTCCCTGAGAGGGTACGTGATGACGGTTTTGTTTGGGGAAAGGACTAAAATGTGTATATTGCACCTGGACTTTCCTTTTTTCCCCTCTGTAAATGTTTAATGAGGTTGGTTTTATTCATACTCCTCATTAAACATTTCCTTTAAGTGAAAGATATAAAGCTGAGGTCTGTGTACTGATGTGATCGCTGCTCTATTCATAAAATGATGCATTGGACGGGGACCGTGTTTGCTCACGAGAGGGGGGGAGGGTGGTTTACAACGTGAAGACTTGCCGCCATTTTTAAATTGAAGACTTTAAGGTTGGTCGTAGGTCTCTGAAATTCTTCCGTGCCGTTGAAAAGGTTATTGGTGTATATAGAAAAAATTAGATGAAGATCTAGCGCTAAAAACAAAAAGCTGCTGAAATGAAAGGGGTATTGGGGTCTACCACCCTATGAAGCAAAATCCAAATAGTGTATATAATCCCTCTAAAATCCTGCGCTAATAAATTAATAAATAGAATATAAAAAAATAATAAACTAACGAATATATATATATTGATAGAAAGTCTAAAATTATTTATTTAACAGAATAGACCATATATAGAAACAATATAAATATCATTATAAATATAATTTCAGGCAGAACTAAAAAGTGTCAGGCAGCATTAAAACTCATTCAAAGTTCTGGTGTTCTGTGTATTCCCAAGGACTCCAATCTTTTCCAGTTATACCCAGGAAAAAGGAGAGAGAACAAATCTAGTGAAGTACGTAAAAACAAATTAATTGTTTACACATAAAATTAACACTAAACTTGACATGGAAAAACCGTAAAAACACTTAAAACACGCTATCCCCTACAAATCTCTTCCCCTCGTACAGTAAAGTTCAGCGTCCTAGATAAAGTCCCTTATGCGGTCCGCGGCCCGAGTTTCCGAGGTCCTGCTGGGGAGATGAGGTGCCGATACTTGTGCTGGCGACGGTTGCAGTGGGTGATCCGTTTACTGCTGACGCGTTTCAAGCCCTGTCGGGGCTCTTTTTCAGAGTGGTCACACCAATACCCATCCTGCATTTGGTGCGCTGACCTTTGGTTCCAGCCCATAGTAATAGAAGTGGGGTTATTTGTGCCGCTGCAAAAATGGCAGCGGCACAAATAACAGATAATTGTCTATTTTGAAATGTCAGAAACTAGAAATTTACCAGAACCTGACTGATTCCAATGCTTCAACAGGTTAGTGCAGGGGATGTAGTGTAGCAGGGTAGTCTTGGGGTAAGACTGCAGGGAGTAGATGGATCAGATGAGGGGAGACTTGGGGTTAGGCTGCAGGGAGGGGATGGATGGGAGAAGGGGAGTCTTTTAGGGTTAGGCTGCAGGGAAGGGATATAGCCTGGAATGGGAGACTGCGGAGAGGGAATTGAACCTAGAAAGGCAGACTTAGGGGTTAGACTACTGGGAGGAGATGAATCAGATAAGGGGAAGGTTAGGGTCAGGCTGCGGGGAAGAGATGAATCAGATAAGGGGAAGGTTAGGGTCAGGCTGCGGGGTGGAGATGAATCAGATAAGGTGAAGGTTAGGGTTAGGCTGCGGGGTGGAGATGAATCAGATAAGGGAAAGGTTAGGGTTAGGTTGCGGGGTGGAGATGAATCGGATAAAGGAAAGGTTAGGGTTAGGCTGCGGGGAGGAGATGAATCGGATAAGGGGAAGGTTAGTGTTAGGCTGCGGGGAAGGGAGGTTTAGGGAAATGGAAGGGCAGGATTAGCATAAGGGTTGGGGAGATTTGGGGAGATAAGCCCTTACCTGTCTGTGGAAATGACATAAGGGCGGCAGGTTCCAGGCATACGTGCTGTCATTTTCCAGGTGGCAAAATAAAAATCATAAAGCTCTTAAGGGCTTATCCACAGTTCGGAGTAAAGCTGGGTACATGCTGGAGAATGATGAGGGTGCAGATCACACGATAACCGTCCGCTGAGACATCTTACCAGTGTGTACTGCCCAACAATGTAGAATTGTGTGAAAGTCTTGTATCATGTGATTGCATTATTTGGGAGCTCCTAATTTTTAAGATCAGCTGTCATGATGTCAGGAGACCTCTGAAGTGTGTACAGATCCCAACCAGCAGTGCACTGATGCATAGAGCCGCCCATGCATATCATTGAAGCAGAGGGTTATGGGAACACTTTAAAACATATATACTATCAGATAGAGTGTAATGTGTGCGGGGGCATCGCCAGATACAACCGCAGTGTGTACCCAGTATACCTACACAAAAAGGGGCCAATCTACTGTATATAATAATGTGAGGGGGCAAATTGCAAAAAAAAAAAATATATATATTGTGCCTACACGGAGCATACTGACGATTAATACTCAAAATTTGAAGCTATAATTTAGAGTTGAGCTACAAGGTACAGATTTGCTCCTCTTCCTCTGTAACTCCTGAGAATCGGACTTTCATAGTGCTGGGTTGTCGACCGCTGGAGATCAAAAGGTTTATTGCTTCATCCAGCAATACACTAATGACATGAATCCTGCTGCTACTTCTTGTACTCGGCTGGGCCTGAGGGCCAGTGAAAACATAACTATCTCCTCAATTTAATCCACTTCTTCTTATGTTTTCAGAACTATTTTCATTTATGTTTTCTTTTTGGTGACATGTTTTTTTTATTTTGTCCTGTGCAGATGCCAGAATGAACAATCCGTCAGAAAACAGCAAATCTGCAGAAAGTGGAGATGGAAACACAGGTGAGAGCAGTTTCCAGCCGTGGAATGTTGTGTGACCTGTGCGACAAGGGATTTCTATTAAAGGGGCGTACGTTTATAATAGGGGGGCTCTTTAATATCATAAACTGGGGAAAATCTCTTATTGGTCTACACAAGTCACATGGTCTAGTATTCTTCCCGTTAGCATGTTTGAGGCCCAATGTAATGGATTATTGAGGGTCCTGTTAATACGTGTGGTTTTTTTTTATGACAGCAGTTCTTAGATTTAATTGAAATAGGAAATATATTTTTCTGTGTTAATGAATATTTTAATTACATAAACCCAATGGCAGGTAGTTGCCGCAGTAGTTTCAACACTGATACAGATTACAACGAGAGATGTTCTTATTATGACAAGGTTCCTGTTCCCAGGGAGAGATAGCGTTAGGCTGAGAGATGGGGATTGTTAGGTTCAGGCTGTGGAGAGCGGAGAGTTAGGCTGCATGAGAAGAATGATAAGGCTGCGGAGCGTGGAGGGTTAGACTGCGGTAGGGGAGGGTTAAGGTTAGGCTGCGGTGCGTGCAGGGTTAGACTGCGGTAGGGGAGGGTTAAGGTTAGGCTGCGGTGCGTGGAGGGTTAGACTGTGGTAGGGGAGGGTTAAGGTTAGGCTATGGGGCGAGGATGATTAGGGGAGGGTTAAGGTTAGGCTACAGAGATAGCATGGCTGAGGTTAGGTTTTGGGAATAGGGTGCTTCGTATACAGGTAATATAAGGTACGCAATTATACGCACATACATTGCAAGGCCACACCCATGTCGCTCCCCTCACACTTATCTCTACGTGTGCGTTTCCGTGTGTATAATACGTACGTGCCTGTGTAGCTAACTGCGCCCTCAAATGTTCATTTAAATGCCCC
Organism: Limnodynastes dumerilii; assembly: GCA_011038615.1. NCBI lineage: Eukaryota > Metazoa > Chordata > Amphibia > Anura > Limnodynastidae > Limnodynastes > Limnodynastes dumerilii. The sequence continues at coordinate 269,445 of WWET01001527.1, read as the reverse complement.
CCCCACCCACTTAAACGTAACTTGGTCCGTACGGATTTCAGCCACGCCCCTCCGCACGTATGCCGCCAAGTGCGATTCACGTGCATGCCTAGTGGACTGCCGTGCGTAACTTCAACGTAATTAGCATAAATGAAATACGACCCGCTGTCTCGCTGGACATGGCAGCGGAGAACCGTACCCGATCTGCATACATTGTGTTTCTTAAAGTATCTTCAGTTTTCCAGTATTTGACTTCTCACTTCTATATTTTGGGAAATGCTGTAGGAGAGCCTTTTACATGGGCAAATAAGATAGTCCAGCCACTGGGTTTTTATACGATCGCATCCCTGAGCCTTCTCACTGACTTCTGGGAGGTGAGCGGTCAGGCCAAGCCCGTATATGATTGGAGAGTGCCGAAAAGCTCTAGCGTCAGCCTGACCTGTGACCCCCCCCCCACACAGAAACCACAAGTCCCAGCATGCTTTAACTCCTCGGCATAACTGATACCTGACAAATGCAGCTGGGACTTGTAGTTTCTGCTGAGCCAGAGCTTGTGTAGGCCTAAAAATACGCACGGAAGTCGCCGCGAAAATTGGATCTCTGAATACGGCCCGCGGTCCCCAAGGTACAGATGGAAACGGAACCTCCTCATTTTTATGCTTCTTTTCAGGCACACAGACGAACGGTCTGGACTTTCAGAAACAACCAGTACCTGTGGGAGCGGCCATCACATCAGCCCAAGCACAGGCCTTCCTGGGTCACCTCCACCAGGTAAGAGAGCGGGCGTCTTGTATGTCTGTGCTGTAGAGAGAAGCAGTGGCGCACATGCAGTGTCTCCTACACCTACTGACCGCTACATGGGGTCAAGAGGACCCTGAGAGTGTGCACTCAAAACGGGATTATCCCCCCAGCCCCCAGCTGGGCAGCGGAGTTGTTTTGGGGGTTTAGCTGGATTAGTGCTGCACTGGAGACTTCTATTCAGACCCGAGGAGAGGTGTCTTTCTAGCACTTCCAGCTTGCAAGACAAATAGCTCCTAAAAGCCTTTCTATCTGCACCAACACAGCAGGGTCCTTGGAACTTTAAAATGTATTTTTGTGGTGTTGGTAAAGCTTCATTCATCTGCACCATTAACACGACTTCTATAAAGGCTGCAAGGAGTTATCGTTGTGTAAACCAAAGGCCCAGGAGCGGACCTCTAAGACATTGCGGGAACTATCTACCCGCCGTCCGTGTCTTGTGAATGACAATGGATCGGAACTGGCGTTCCGATCGCTAAAGTAGCGTTCGCGGGTCAGCGCCGTATTCATGCTTCCGCAAACCAGTACCCTGTCACGCGTGAACTACGGATAGCCACAAACTATCTTAAGTCTTAGAAGTCGTGGTAACGTTGGGCCAGATCCTAAGCTACGTACGCGAGCGATTTTACGCTAGCCGCAAACCTAATATCGCTCACTGGTATTTACTGCGCATGTGCACGCCAGATGTTACGCCATGGAACTCTGTACTGTGTATTATAGTAGCAAGTCACGGCCATTGCGATCGCAACGTGACCGTTTTTTCTCAAGTCTCGATTGGGCAGAACGTGCTTTGATCACGTGGATAGTTGTGCAGGACTGTTTTTTTTTTTTTTTTTAAAACAACGCTGTGATTAAAATCATCTTTTGCACTCAAGGATTAAGTTATAAGTGTCTCCTGAAATGACGTTGGTGTTTGTATGGTTAGTGGTCAAAAAAAAACGAAATATTTCTGCAGCCATATGAGTGTTTCTGTGATGAAAGGTCCTTGCCTTGAAGATCTTTACCATCCACTAGATTGCTGGCTGGATCCCTCCGATTACTGTCATGTCTTGAACTTCAGAAAGGACTGAAAGGTCATTTCCGAATCTCCTAAATTGCGTTGTATTATTATTAAGGCTTATTTATATAGCGCTTTACAGAGAACATTAGACATTCACATCAGTCCCTGCCCTAATGGAGCTACATACTAAGGTCAGTAACACAAGGTCATGTGTCACACAACATACCAAGAAATGCTAGCAGAAGTAACAGGTGGGGACATTATATAAAGGAAGAGGTGTAATAGAACACGAGGACGTGTATATACTGGAGGGTGACAGGTACAGGAGGGGACATTATATAAAGGAAGAGGTGTAATAGAAAATGAGGACATGTGTATATACTGGAGGGTGACAGGTACAGGAGGGACATTATATAAAGGAAGAGGTGTAATAGAACATGAGGACATGTGTATATACTGGAGGGTGGTAGATTCAGAGGAAATGTGTGGATAATGAGGTCAGTGAAAGGGTGGTTGATAAGTGGAATAATCTCCCATCTGAGGGGGTAGAGGTAACACAATAGAACAGTTTGAACATGCTTGGGATAAATATAAGGATATCCTAAATCTTAAACTAAATTGAGGGTAAATAGGGTCAGAATAATTTGAAATAAAAAAAATTGGGCAGACTGGATGAGCCGTGTGGCTCTTATCTGCTGTCACTTTCTATGTTTCTATGTAACCAGCTGATTCCCTGTGGGTTTCTGCACTTATCCTAAGAACTACCCATAAAATATTCTATTCCTTTACACCAATCTGTTGGAACAGTTCCTTGCTGACTGCCAAATACCAAGTTATCATCTAACACGAGTCACGTTGACTCCTTTTAGGTGAAAATGAAAATCTGTCCGTTCTGAATATGTGCACCAACATTTATGTGGCATAGATATGACACTGTTTAATATTTAAATACTGGTCATTGGTGATGAGCTGGGTGCGATCGGGCCAAATGCCGAGAGTCCAGAGCCATACTCACTATATGATCGGATAGGCTGGCATGCTTAAACAAGCTGACCACTGGTGAGCTGGTCCTATTAGGAGCTTTGTCTCGTTCCGCGCATCGGGTAATGTGTTCATGCGTTATGATTTCCCAGGCTATTTGACCGCTTGTCTGGAGCTGCCGAAATCGTTGTGTGCACCCAGCATTATAGCGATTTTATTACCATTTCTTTCCTCTTGAGTAAAAACTTCTGTGAAAGGTTAAGGTCTATTTTTATTATATACATATGTACACTGCTCAAAAAAATAAAAGGAACACTAAAATAACACATCCTAGATCTGAATGAATGAAATATTCTTATTAAATACTTTGTTCTTTACATAGTTGAATGTGCTGACAACAAAATCACACAAAAATGATCAAGGGAAATCAAATCGATTAACCCATGGAGGTCTGGATTTGGAGTCACCCTCAAAATTAAAGTGGAAAAACACACTACAGTTTTTTTCCCTTTTTTTTGAGCAGTATATTTTGTGTAATGTTTGTTTAAAGATCTGTTCTTGTTGGGTTTGGCTTACGTCTATGTAGTCTGGGTCTATTCTGTTCATATATAGGGGCACTGATTGTCTTGAGAGGAGCAGGACACATGAGGGCAGATGTGACCGTGTGATATGTGGGGGGGTCACTGAATAGTGGATGATTTGTATCATGTAAGGGAGTTAATTTTAGTTATTTTGTTTAAAAATACTACTTCCATCCACTATTTTTACAATGTGGTTTTATCAATTTGAAAACAATAATACTGCTCCAACCTGACCCTGGTGCTGATAGTGTAATGTATTCATAATCTAATATGCAAGACACGGGGTTATTATTAGATTAGTGTGTAACGGAATTATTGGGAAGGATTCTCGTAACTCTTACACTGTATTATTATGTTTAAACTAAGGGTTCCTACGGAGTCCTGAGAGGCTGAAATCATAGGAGGCAGAGGGGGATATGATAGAAGGGATATAACCAGGTACAGGATGGAGAGGGGGATATGATAGAAGGGATATAACCAGGTACAGGAGGGAGAGGGGGATATGATAGAAGGGGTATAACCAGGTACAGGAGGGAGAGGGGGATATGATAGAAGGAGTATAACCAGGTACAGGAGGGAGAGGGGATATGATAAAAGTGATATAACCAGGTACAGGAGGGAGAGAGGGATATGATAGAAGGATATAACCAGGTACAGGAGGGAAAGGGGATGTGATAGAAGAGATATAACCAGGTACAGGAGGGAGAGGGGGATATGATAGAAGGGATATAACCAGGTACAGGAGGGAGAGGGGGATATGATAGAAGGGATATAACCAGGTACAGGAGGGAGAGGGGGATATGATAGAAGGGATATAACCAGGTACAGGAGGGAGAGGGGGATATGATAGAAGGGATATAACCAGGTACAGGAGGGAGAGGGGGATATGATAGAAGGGATATAACCAGGTACAGGAGGGAGAGGGGGATATGATAGAAGGAGATATAAGAAGGACAGGAGAGAGAGGGGGATATGATAGAAGGGATATAACAGGTACAGGAGAGAGAGGGGGATATGATAGAAGGGATATAACAGGTACAGGAGAGAGAGGGGGATATGATAGAAGGGATATAACAGGTACAGGAGAGAGAGGGGGATATGATAGAAGGGATATAACAGGTACAGGAGAGAGAGGGGGATATGATAGAAGGGATATAACAGGTACAGGAGGGAAAGGAGAGTATGGTAGAAGGGATATAATCAGGTACAGGAGGGAGAGGAGAGTATGATAGAAGGGATATAACCAGGTACAGGTGGGAGAGGGGGATATGATAGAAGGGATATAACAGGTACAGGAGGGAGAGGAGAGTATGGTAGAAGGGATATAACAGGTACAGTAATAGTAAATTGACTTCTTCCGGGTGGAGTTATGAAAGTTATTAAGAGACGTCAGAGCACTAAACAGTGAATGACATTCTTGTATAATAATTAGGATAAGCATCTTAAAAGGGCTACTTAGAGAGCTCAGAGTAATGCTTTGCTATAGAATCCTACAAATTAATAAGAACTTAAAAACCTCAATTTCAAACCTCAGAATAGCATATTGCAGGGTATCCTATATAATAATAATGGTCAGTTTATTTCAGATATAATATCCCCTGAATACGTCAAGAAACCAAAGTATATTAGATGGATCAATATTTGATCAATAGCTCCAGGTGATAAGGTCAGATAATACAATGGCAATTGGCGGATAGACATGTCACCCTTCAATACTCCCACACAATGCTGCAAGAGCTGGTTATACTAACGGCGTCCCTTTTCCAATAAAGCGCAGTTCAGTTTACTAGCATATGTTGTACTGATGGACTTAATACACATTGTAAAACAAACTCAAGGATATTAAACTCTTTAGCAGATTTCGAATATTTAAATCTGACGCATTTTGTTATATAATTATTTCTTCTAAGGACATTGGGCCTGATCCTGACCTACGCCGATGCGCTGTGCTTACTTAAGCACAGCGTATCGGTGTTCACTTACCCCGACACTCCCCCCTGTGCGGGCGTATGACCCCTTCCTTACGCCGGCTAAAGGCTACCCTAGCTTCAGCCGGCGTAAGGAAGCGGCCATACGCTCGCACAGGAGCGTATGGCCGCCTAGCCCGCCCTCCCACCCTCATTTAACTAGCTCCCCCCGCCCACCTACACTAACCTGAACGTAGGGACGCTGGGGGACGTCCCCTCCAGCGCCCCTACGGCGCTGCTGCGGATGCCCGATCCACGATCGGGCGTTGCCGTAGTAACGCCGGGCAACATCTGCCCTGCGCATGCGCAGATCGGCTGGGCGTAGTTCAGGATCAGGCCCAATGGCTCAATGAAACCCTATTTCAGACATTTAGGGCTGTCTTAATGGCATGTACTGAACTAATGAGGAACACGAACAATCCGCTTTTATTGTTGATATTCTTCAGAATGAACGAGGCTCTAGCTTTCCTTTCTGTATGTGCGACTTGCGTTCCAAATGTGTTTTTTTTTCTGCATGTTTGATTATAATAAAAGCCTGTTCTTTATACTCGTCCAAAGAGGAAGATTTTTTGGGTGTGTGGAGAATTTAGATTTTGTTTAGATTTAGTTAAATGACAACTTGACAGCCAAGGTAGCTATTAGAGTTTGTTTCAAATCGGTTTATACGGTGAATTTATTATATCTTCATATTTTGACGTTTCTAAACGTCAACTCAGGGAACTATATCTACTTTTGATGAGATTGTAGTGAGAGTTAAATAATTAATAATCTTTTTTACTTTTTTCCAATTAACTTTATTCAACCTCTAAGCCCAATTCACAAGAATATTATCAATCTAAACATGATAATAGAAGGCTCTCAGTTCACTCTTCCCACAGACCTAGAGAGATAAGTATATCAGGGGGTGAAGACAGTGCCCGTCACCATTCCTAAAACTCCCCAAAGGAAATGTCTGGGACGTTCAATAAGGAACTTATATTATTAATCATTTCCTAAGTCTCTTAACATGTCTTTTAGGGCTTCTTAGACTGTTAATAGAAACGTCTGCTACTTTGGAAAGTCTAGCTTTACTATCAATAGGCCTGATCCAGACTTAATAACGACAGGCAATTTACACACATAGCGTGCGTGAACCTGGGAACGCACTGCGCATGCATGCGACAGATCGTAACTCTGATCGTACGTGACTTGTACATAACTCCGTACGCTAGGATTCGTCATCCCTATGCAAGCCCAATATACGCATTGTGGGCGGAGAGAGGCATTTAAATTGCACAGTATGGGCTGGATCTGGAACTTGCGTACGAAAAAGCATTACACAGCAACAGAGATACGCAAGGAAACGTTAAGGTGGGGTTTTGAACATAAGTCCGCTAAGTTAAGCACGCGCTATGGGAGGGCATTATCCTTAGCAGTGCGTAACTTAGTCACGCTTTCGTACGTAAAACAACCTTAAGTCTGTATCGGGCCCAATGTCCGATACGATTGAGCATTCAGGGGGATGTCGCTTTGATTTTTCTTAGGGCAAATGATAGAAAGTTTGGATTCGTGGGTTCCCGTTAAATCACCACTTAGTCAGATTTCCCCCTGTGTTTTGTTCTGGTTCATTCGACAGTCTCTGGGCCCGATTCAATTACCTAAAAATCCTTCGCCGGTGTAATTTTAACGCAATTTTTTTTTAAATTACAGACGATATTTTTTTTTTTGCTATTCAATTATTTTTTTGCGTTAAAAATACGCTGGTTTTTTACCGATAGCGTTAATAAAAATCCACCCCTATGAGAGGTGCGGATTTTTAACGCTGCCCTATCTTGTGCCCCAACAGGGCATGCTGATGCTTGTAGAACTACAAGCATCAGCATGCCCATGGATGCTAGGGACCGCTGCTCAGGTGCCTAGGTAAAAAAAAAAATACCTTCTTAGAACGTCGCAAATCACCTCCTGCTAGCAGGAAGTACCCGGCGCTAATGACAGGTTATTAGCCAGTCTGAAATATCGTGAGAACGTTTTTTCAGACACTGGCCAATACCCTGTCATTAGCGCCGGGTACTTCCTGCTAGCAGGAGGTGATTTGGGGTACTTCCTGCTAGCAGGAGGTGATTTGCGATGTTCTAAGAAGGGTTTTTTTTCTTTCTCCGTTAAATTTTTTTACCGCTGGCTGCTGTTTTAGCGCAGCGGTAAAAAAAATAATTGAATCAGCGAATTTTTAACGTTCAATTGCCGGCGAAGGCGTCGTATTTTTCAGACGCAATCTTTTTGAAAACTTCGCCGGCAATTGAATCGGGCCCTCTGATTCTGAAACTATATGCATTTCCTTTCAGAAAGCAAGGTAGAAGAGACTAAGCGATTCATTTCAGGATTTACTAAATAGAGTAAAAATAGAGTGTGTGTCATAGCAACAAGAGTCTGGCCATTGTTTTATAGGGCATAGAAGAGGAATGTTAGCTTGGCTCTGATTGGTTGCTAGAAGCTTCAGTAAATCAAAGCCAGTGAGGCGTATGTAGAATGATGGTGAACACCTCAATGGCACTTCAGTGATCGTTAGTGAGGACGTTTCTTGTCACATGACCCGTTTAGGTTAATGTTGCAGAAATTCACCTGCTGTGTTTGCGCTGTATTGTAGGTCCAGCTCGCTGGTACAAGCTTGCAGGCTGCTGCACAGTCCTTAAATGTACAGGTAAGACTTGCACCCGTACCCGTTGCCAGTAAACGATGGCAAGGTGGCGTTGGAGCAGATGCTGTAATCCATAGCAAGCAATCAGCTGTGTGTGAATTGGGAACTCTCGCCCACGGACTGGCTGGCATGTTTTTGGGTGGGACGAAGAAATGACTTGGCCTAGTAGACAGAAAGTAAAACTAAAAATCCCCAAAAACTATTGTCACCCTGACCGAGCGCAAAGCCACAAAATATAGGATCGGTTAAAGCCCAGTGTTATAACACTAACCCCCCCCCCCCCCCCCCCCCATTCCAGCCAGCGGAAGCCTATCCCTGCACTAGGAATGCACAACCTATTCCTATTGGTAGGGGGGAACATTAGACAGTTGGTCCAATGTCTTGTTGCTATGGGTTACAGCATAAGTGTTGCATGTTTATCCAGCATGGCTCTTCCCCTTTGTGCTTGGCATTCATTCATCAACTAAAATGATGGGATCCCCTGTCTAAATCCGTGCCAACCAAAGCAAGTGTTCCCGCTGCAGACTGAGCTGTGGCAGATTTTAACATGGCTGACATTAGACCTCTGCAGGCTCGCATGATGGCAAATCTTCCTTTCAAACTGTAGTGTCCTTCTTAGGGCTCGTTAGTGCATTCGTGAACACCATTCTCTCTCGATTAATAGCTGCTTATTGACCCAGCATAGCAGAGCTCACTAATGGCAACACAGATTGAAGCTCCTTGGGCATATCCCGTAGCACTGTACAATACAGCCATGTGGGTGCTAGCCAATCGTGATTCATGATTGACGCAGCATTCCGATAACAGGCCGTTATGTTCTAATGAGATGTTTGTGCGGTCGCCAGAATAACAGCACTAATAAGCCAGTAATTATGGACCAGATCCCTTAACTGTTGGAAACCCCGCAAATCAGATATTTGCATCAATAGGAATTGCGTTTTATGTACAACAATCGGCTTAAATGCAAATGTGGCCATTTTATGACGCAGCTTCTCAATAACGTTGTCTTTGTGAAAGTCTGACTCCGGTTCTATGGTTCAATCCCAAACCAAGCTGCTAATGCCCCGTACACACAGTCGAATAACACCCGCTGCATATGCAATGCACTATATCTGATCTCTAATTCATTTCTTCTGTTTACTTTTTTTTTTTTTTTAACCCTACTGACTCTAGACCCAATTGACCATCAATTTAGTTTAAGATTTAGGATATCCTTGAATTTATCCAAAGCATGTTTAAATTGTTCCACTGCATTACCCTCTACCACCTCAGATGGGAGGCTATTCCACTTATCAACTACCCTTTCAGTGAAATTCCTGTACCTGGTTATTCTCCTTGCTATATGTGGGAGCTGCTATTCTATTCCCCCTGGCCCTTCTCTGCTCCAAGCTATACATGATTACTTCCTCTAGTCTTTTTTGTATGTTGTGTGACACAGGCCATGCACCATTATAGTTGCCCTTCTTTGCGGAAAGCCCCTTCCTTTATACGACAAATATGTGTACTCTGGTCACCATCGTATCCTTTTTCCATACCCGCTATGTTGAATCGTATTTCGTTCATTAAGCTATGACCGTTATTACAATACGATGATTGTGATCGCAGGACATGCAGGGTATTCACTGTCTAACACACAAAATGGGAAGTTGCTTAGTTTATAGATGAATGCAAACAGGTGCATGAAAGGCCGAGGGGGTAATCTGCCAGCCACAGAAACACAGGAAAGGAAATGCCCCAGCAACACTGCCATTACCCAGTAACAGACTATACCGTTCTAGCTGTAAAATAAAACGCAAATAATGCGCAGATATGTGATCAGCCACCGTCAAGGCCTTTCTGCATGTGGTGGTCCTAACTCTAACAACGAGTCCCAATGTTGGGGTCCCATATATATGTTTTGAAATTTAGAGCCAAACTTACCTCAGGAGACACCCCTTACAGCCTCCAAAATGGCCGATCATTAATGTAATCAGACTGTATTAAGAAAAAAGGTGTACTAAATGATGTGCTTTAAAATAGTGCCATAATGGTTGCAACATTTAAGTTGTCACAGCAACTTTCATCAGGGAACAATAAACGTTTACACACAAAATGAAAGTTGTTCAATCAATTTATAGGTAAATGTAAACGGGGCGTGAAAGGCCGGGGGGTAATCTGCCAGCCACAGAAACAAAGGGAAAAATAGCCCCAGCAACACTGCCATAAACCAGTAACATACTCTACCGTCCTATCTGTAAAATAAAACACAAAAACGTCTGTTACACATATTTGCACAAATATATGATAAGCCACCAGCCACCGTCATGGCCTTTCTGCATATGGTGGTCCTGACTCTAACAACGAGAGTCCCAATGTTGGGTCTTATATTTGTTTTTAATTTGAGATCTAACTTACCTCAGGAGACACCCCTTAAAGTCTCCAAAATAGCTGCTGTGGAACAACTCCCCCTCTTGGCTTGCTCCCAAACAATATACACGCAAAATGGAAGCTGCTCAATCAATTTATAGGTAAATGCAAACAGGTGCATGAAAGGCCGGGGGGGTAATCTGCTAGCAACAGAAACAGAGAAAAGGAAATGCCCCAGCAACACTGCCATAAACCAGTAACAGACTATACCGTTCTAGCTGTAAAATAAAACGCAAATATGCGATAAGCCACCATCCACCGTCAAGGCCTTTCTGTATATAATGGTCCTAACTCTGACAATGAGAGTCCCAATGTTGGGTCCCATATATATGTTTTGAAATTGAGAGCCAAACTTACCTCAGGAGACACCCCTTAAAGGCTCCAAAATGGCTGCTGTGGAGCAACTTCCCCCCTCAGCTGCTGCCCCCCGACATGCCCACTGACAGAATAAACACAAAATGGAAGCTGCTCAATCAATTTATAGGTAAATGTAAACAGGTGCATGAAAGGAAGGGGGGTAATCTGCCAGCCACAGAAACACAGGAAAGGAAGTGCCCCAGCAACACTGCCATTACCCAGTAACCAGTATTCACTGTCTAACGCTGACACATTCCTCCCTCGCTTGTGAATCTCCTTCTGCCACAACTCTAGACATCGCAGGATCTGTTCTTTTCTCTATGTAAGTGAGTCCTCGTCTATTCATGTCTGTAAGCGTGTTATTGTTTCCATGAATAGGTGTTAATGCGTTTGGTCACTATCTCAGCATTTTACGCACTGACTATGCTGCTGATTTAGCCACTAGATCATGTCCCCCTGCATTAGAGTCATTAGAGAAGCTATTCCTCTCAGAGGTTGGTAGAAAGGGTGGAATGGGGGGGGGGGGCGGTAGCCTCGCAGCCAATATCCTTTAACAAAGTACAATGGTTTATTTGTGGCCCCCACCCTAACGACGCTGAAAGGTAGAAAGCATTAGGCGGAGGCCACGGAGTCATTGTGCGCCTGCACTGACCTTCCATTTGGACTGAAAGATGTTAGAAAATTGTCTCTGGTTTCCATGGCAAAACTTTCCTCTCCCCCAAGAGGGATGTTGGCAAACAAGCCGCTTCTCTGGAGCGAAGTGTTTACAGTCCTGTGCTGTAATTATCTCCGAGTGACTGGCAGAATTAATCAGAGCTTTATGTAAATTAGCCCGCTCTGCAGTCCCCGAAACAGGTGGTGGGAAATATGCAAATGAATGCAGGATTCAGATAACCCGTTTTAATTACCATAGAAAGCGCTGGTTGGCGCACGCTGTTGACCATCGTTCTGAGGTTTTTGATTTTTTTTTTAGTGGGGAAGATGATGCAGAATGGCTTCTAGTGCAGAGCTTATCGCAGGGTTGTGAGTTTTGCACATCCCGGCGTTGATATCGTTATCCCATTTTTTGACACCAATCCAGTCGACGGCTTAATTGCAGCTGGATCAGCCCCGACACCAAATAATAAAGTATAGTTCAGTATCTGAATAGGTGCAATATCGGTTGGGCTGCTTGACAGGGATGGTTAAGGGAGAGTTAAAGTTAGGCTGCAGGGTGAGGGTGGATCAAGGCACAGGGCATCGCCACATCTATACTGTACGTTAGGCACCTGGAAAGCCACAGGTTGGCCAGGCTTGGTGTAATAGCAAGTCACTCACTTGCGTTCACAACTCAGCCCGTATGACGGGAGCTATGAGAAGTGTCATTAAAGGTTAGTCAGGGTAGGGGGTGAGGTGTTCTTTTGGGGGTAGCTCAGATACACACAGGGACAAAATCCCGTCCTCCATCCCGATGTCTCTGCTCTGACTCCTTCTCTCGGAACAGATGATATTGCAGAATCCGCACAAGCAGAAGTGATATCACCAATCATCTCCACATTATAAATCTGAATCTCTGACATTATGACAAGTAAATGGGCGCTCGCTGGCGAATCGCTCCCAGGAGGAATAAGCTCATGAGTGTTAATGCCTTCCCCCTGCTCAACAAATCCATTGTTCTTCATGACAGCGGAAATGTCTTCATTAGGTTAAATTACGCAACCAGTTAAGCCACAGACGGCCTACGATTCGCCTGAAATTGTCAGCATCCGCCATTCTCCTAATCACGAGAAGTGCTCTGCATGAAAGCGTTTCTGGGGTATAGAGGGGGGTCTGATAAGGCTCCGGACCAGATCCAGAATTACGTAGGCCCCGCCATCGTAACTCCTCCATAGCAGAGGAAAAGTTACGACAGTGCGATCCTATAATTCCGTATGTGCGAGAGTAGGTGCTGCGGCACTTCCGTATCCTCAACCCTGTTAACTTTTATATACACGCCCCAATGGGGCATTCAAAATGCATTCTGAATTCAGTCCACAGAATGTATAAAGAGTGACTTGAGTTCTGTGACCCCATGGAATGACCGGGAGCTTAATATTGAGAGCTGCATATATTTTAGGGGAACGGAGCGCATGCAAGACAGAAAATAAGCTAGATGTATCTTGATACTTGAGTTGGCAGCTGGTAAACCGACGAATGACGTGAGGTTGGAAGCACCTTGATTGGCCATCTGAACTGCCAATCATTTAAGTAAGCTCACAATTTGTGCAGAGCGGACACAGCCAAGCTGTTACACAACTAAGCATGCTGGTACTTGTAGTCTCACAACACCTGGAAAGCCACAGGTTGACCAGGCCTGGTGTAGAGTTTGCTTCCCTCTGACAACAGTGAGCTGCAGTCACAAGTCTCTTTTCTCACTTTTCTCTCCTTCCTCCTCTTTTCTTTCTCTCCATCCTCCTCTTTTCTTTCTCTCCTTCCTCCTCTTTTCTTTCTCGTCTTCCTCCTCTTTCTCTCTTTTCTCGTCTTCCTCCTCTTTTCTTTCTCGTCTTCCTCCTCTTTCTCTTTTTTCTCGTCTTCCTCCTTTATTCTTTCTCTCCCTCCTCCTCTTTTCTTTCTCTCCCTCCTCCTCTTTTCTTTCTCTCCCTCCTCCTCTTTTCTTTCTCTCCCTCTTTTCTTTCTCGTCTTCCTCCTCTTTTCTTTCTCGTCTTCCTCCTCTTTTCTTTCTCGTCTTCCTCCTCTTTTCTTTCTCTCCTTCCTCCTCTTTCTCTCCTTCCTCCTCTTTCTCTCCTTCCTCCTCCTTTATTCTTTCTCCCCCTCCTCCTCCTTTATTCTTTCACCCCCTCCTCCTCTTTTCTCCTCTTCTTTCCCCTCTTCTTTCTCCTCTGCCTTAATCTTTCTCTTCTTTATCCCATAAAAATAAAAACTCCTTAGGTGTAATATCAGAATCCATGAAGCCCATTCAGCGGACTAGAGTCCTGGACAGCCTCTGTTGTGTGGCCGCAATCTTTTGTTGCTCTTCTATCTATGACGTCTGGTTGTGACACAACATATAGACTATAGTCTATAATACAGGAGATGTTACATGTACTGTCGCCCGTTGCAGTTTCTTTTATCTAGCACAATAGGAATATGCAGAGCTTATTCGCTTTTGTGTTCTGTTTGTTAGTTTCAAGTCCTATTATATGGTTTAATGTCACATTTATTTTAATCTTTAAATGTGTATGATTAATTAATTTTCCCTGTCCCCTCTCCTGTTACCATCCATTGTTACAGGACCCAAACTAGTCACGTCAAACAGTCGTGTCGGAAGTCAATGTGTTCCCTGTAATCTGATTTGAACTGAGAATTCTATTAGAATTAAGTGGCCTTGTCTATGAGCAGATGTCTGTTATACACCCATCACATACAATTATAATGTCCCCTGCGCCTTCACTGCCAGGGCATGTCACGGTAACAGCCTCCCTGCGCCACATTCAATTAACTTACCAAGGCCAATCTCAAAGTGGGAATGTTATGTGATTATGAATTGTGTCAGGCGATCATGTAAATACTTGTGACGAAATAAACCCTTGTGCCAGACACTGAACCTGCATGTGGTGCCTTTATTGGGGATATAAGCTGATTTTTTATATCTTTTTTTAGCACGGGATCGTACATCATGTCCTGTCATCTTTTATCTTGTACAATCTTGTGGTGTCATTTTTAGAGATTGATTTTTTTTTTTTTTTTTTTTTTTTTTTTTTTTTTTTTTTTTATAGCGATTTTTATCCATTTTTCTTTCTGTCCTGAACATGTGCAGGTTTTAAATTGTACTTGTGAGCAGCCAATTGCTTTTTATAGCAGCCAAATTATGCCCATCTGCCTGATGATATGTGGTGTGCGTTGTAATGGCACCATTGCACATGAATATCAGGGAGATTGTTATAACCCTTTAAGGCACTACATCAAAGGGGTGTGTCCTGTACCGCCAAAGGGGTGTGTCCTGTGAATAGCTCCACCCATGGGTTTGTCTAGTGCTGCCAGGAAAAATTTCTCAATAATAATGGCGGCATCAGTATTTATTGATTGTTAAATTGTCAGTGAATAAATCCTTTCAGTGTTATTGTGGAGATTGTGAGTAGGATCCGCTGACTTCATCATCTTTATAAAAAAAAAAAGATAAAAGTAGGTGACACTACAGCTGACTAACAAGAGACCAAAGTGTATTTTTCATGTCTGTCTCTATTATAGAAGCCATGTTGTCTTAGATAGCTGCCAGTCTGTCATTACATCTCGGCCTCCATGAAAATGGCCGCCTCCACAGGCCTCAATGTAGAGAAATAGGTCACACTCTCTAAATTCGAAATAAGACACAATGTTCTGTCATTATTCTGCAATGATTTCTGGACCTAAATCAGCATCCATGAGATTGCCAACACTTCAGGGAGTCTGGGAGATCATCTGCTCTTCAGGGAGTCATTCTGATTTCAGGGAGAGTTGGTAACAATGTGTTATGAAAATGTTAGTCCTGTTCCATTGTCCCTTGACTTTAGCTGTGATGATGCAATCAGCCAATCCCTGCAGTTCCCCAAAGAATAATCTTATTATCTGATGTAATAGTGACATCAACAAAGTTTGGTCATTACAGCCAGCATGGCCGCCTTTGCTGCTGACTGGCTGAACTGATCTGGATAACATCCTGTTAAACCTGGAGGGAGAGTGTTAAAACCTAAAACAAAAAACAAACAGAAATGCAATAGTCCCAGGAGGGAAAACGCGTCGCACTTCATATGAGAGGTTACGTTTTCTATGATATTCGGTGGAATTCCATTATTTCCTCTGGTAATATTAAGGATTCTATATTATAGACTAAATTCAAGGAAGAACCTGGGGAGCCGCCGCAGCAGCCTGTCCAGCCCTCCCAGCAACCCTCATTGCAGGCAGCCCTACCCCAGACTCAGCTTATGGTGGCCGGTGGACAGATCACTGGGGTAAGCAAACCCAATTTACCGCCGATTGGCAGATTTATTCCTCATTTTAACGTAAGCTCTAAATAACGCAAAACGGCAACATTCTGTAATGCTGGGTACACACTGGCACAGAGCGGTCGATAGCCGAGGAACTCATGTACCCACTGGCCAGTGGCGTAAGTCCTGGAGACAGTGAAAGCGCTGGGCTTTGGGCACTAGCCTGGAGGCTAGCACTTCTCCATAGTCTCCTGTCAGTGAGTGCCGGCCATCTTGTGTTCCGCTAATGAATATGTATCGCCGGCCCCCACCCCCCCTGCATTTGCCGTGCACACCTTGGTATGACTTACAACATGTGAGTCTCTGTTACTCCGCATTGGCAGCGCAGCGTAGAAACAAAGAGGAAGGTTACATACATAGACCTCCTCTCCGCACCCTCCTCCTCTCCGCACCCTCCTCCTCTCCTCTCCTCTCCCCACTCTCCTCCTCTCCTCTCCCCACTCTCCTCTCTGCACTCTC
>WWET01001527.1:241957-253012 GCA_011038615.1 Limnodynastes dumerilii | reverse complement strand
CCCTCCTCCTCTCCTCTCCTCTCCATTTCCGCCTCCTCCTCTCCACTCCACTCCTCACCCTTCTCCTCTCTGCACCCTCTCCTATCCGCACCCTCCTCCTCTCCTCTCCTCTTCTCTCCCTCCTCCTCTCCACTCCGCTCTGCACCCTTCTCCTCTCCTCTCCGCACCCTCCTCCAGGACTAGCACCACTGACACTGCCAATTCCTCAACCCCACCGTGTCGTATTTATAGGATTCGGTCGCGTCCTTTATGCAAGCCGACCAATCATGTTATCGTTTAGAAGCATTTATGGACCGGTCCTACAAATCAAATCGTCTCGTATACACTATATACAATTACATGGTGTGGGACCCGGTTGCAATGGCATATGTTCACTTTAAAGCTCTCTGTGGATAATGTGAACATACTGATAGCATTTCACCAGAGCAGCTGCCTCTATGGCTCTGATGAAAGAGCGTTGAACTGTTTTTTATGCTTTTTTTCAAAGCTTGATTACTTGGCACAGTACTGAGTTGCTGAGTTGTCCTGGCATCCAAGTATGGGTGATATATATATATATATATACTATGTTTCATAGTCTAGCATGCTAAAATGTCAGACATTTTTAGTCTTTTAAAGGGAAGAAATTTTAAGCAATTGTTAGAGAATTCTGTTAATTGTGGTTATATTTTGTCGCTTTAAAATGTACGTTTTCTCCCACCGCTGAGGGGGGGGGGAAATAATTCAGTCAGACTGGCTCCTTCATCTTCACAGATTGATGCTTGAAATAATTAATAGTCCCAGACTTTTTCATCATCTGTTAACAAGCCTTTGCCAAAAGTGTGAAATGCGTTGGTTGCCAATCTGCCAGTAAAAAAAAAAGTAAAGTTTGTAAATTTGATTTTTTTTTCCCCCATTGTTCTTAGAAGTTGATCTATATCAATATGACGTCTTTGTTTTTGTGGGTATTTTTATGCCAAATCTTGGGAATCTATTATTTGGGGACCAGGCGCGTTCCAGTTAGCATTAGATTTCACTCTTATGCTTTCATTCTGTTGAAAAAAAATACAGGGATTGTGACGCTTTCTGCCATGGAATCTTTCTTGGTAAATATGTTCCTGACATTAACTCATTGAGACTCGTTAGACGTTCAAACGGTGAAACAGCGGCAGTTGCGTTTCACACCCGAGACTTTAGCATGTCATTTGAGTTTCCTCTGGGTGCTGGTGATTCCTCCAAAGTTGTACACACAGGGCAATTGGTTACTGGTGATGCCAGGGCGTGGGTAGGTGCATCCGACTCATGGTTCCCAAATAAAGAATAATACATACCTCACCTTAATTGGTTTCCTATTGGTT
Source organism: Limnodynastes dumerilii (assembly GCA_011038615.1). Lineage (NCBI taxonomy): Eukaryota > Metazoa > Chordata > Amphibia > Anura > Limnodynastidae > Limnodynastes > Limnodynastes dumerilii. The sequence continues at coordinate 251,675 of WWET01001527.1, read as the reverse complement.
GACGTCCCCTCTTGCATGTGCTGGTCAGAAGCTCTGTTTCTGATGCCTGTTCACAGTGAGATTTTCGTTACAACGTGCTTTCTGCATTTATGGAATTACCGATTTTACCGATGCTCTAACATGACCCATTCCACCAGGTACACAAAACTCTGCTCCTGAACTTCCAACTGTCACTCGTCTGGTTTCAATGAATAACCAGATATTTGAAAAGTCATGGGTGGTTACCATAGTAACAGATTGTTGGAAGTCCAGCAACAGAGTATTTATTGGAATGGGTCATGTTATAGGGGACATCATTGATGGTTGCACATATGTTTTTCAATTTTTAGTAAGGGTGTCCCTTTGAATGCCCTTGATATCCATTACCGATCTGTCACCAGTGTAAGTTAGAACTTTGTGCGCAGTGGGAGTGGTCTCACGCGGTTGCTTGGACCCTTCATTGATTGATGCTGCATTCGGATATCTCGATATGGCCCTGTAATAGAACTTTGGTTATTTTCATTGTATTTTTTTTAGTCTGCCCAGTTGTTTACTTAAACTATTCTGACCTTAGATGCTATTTGGCCTTTAATTTAGTGTAAAATTTAGGCTATCCTTATATTTATCCCAAGCATGTATAAAATGTTCTACTGTGTTACCTCTACCCCCTCAGATGGGAGAATATTCCACTTATCTATCACCCTTTCAGTGATGTAATTATCCGCACATTTCCTCTGAACCTTCCTACCTTCCAGTATATACACATGTCCTCGTGTTCTATTACACCTCTTCCTTTATATAATGTCCCTACTGTACATGTCACCCTCCAGTTTATACACATGTCCTCGTGTTCTATTACACCTCTTCCTTTGAGTAACGCTTCTCTGCTGTACCTGATTACACCCCTTGATATATGTGAAAGCTGTTATCCTATCCCCCCTGGCCCTTCTCTGCTCCACGCTATACAGTTATGTCTTTGTATGATGTGTGGCACAAGCCATGCACCCTATAATACTATACTGTGAGCAGAGACGTGTTGGAGATAATGCTTATGGATGAAATTGGGTTTCATTTTTGGGGGTTGTAAACAAAGGAATATCTTCTGCCTGCAATGTCTGGTTCCCAGTGAACATATTGCCTCAGCTCAGCTGCCTTTGATTGTATTTTGGAGACCGGTGCACTTTAAGACTGGTTTAGAAAGCAACGACAGAAGTAATTTAATGCTTTAAGTCGTTTTAAAATGCCTGAGTCCCAGGCCTGTAATTTCATTGCTACTACCTTCAGTCTCATACAATGTAAAGCAACAGCACCGGCTGAAGGTAACAATCTGAACTCCTGAGCATGCTATTTTCCTCACTCTGACATTCTCCTCTGTTATGAAAAATTATACATATTTTCCCCTCTCTCCAATGTCTTTCTGCTCTCTAGAACATATTGAAAAATGAATTTAAATGACGCCTCCATCCAAGTTCTCCCACAATCTGGTGTTTTCCGATTTCTAACAAAGAAAGGAACCTGAATGTAAAGCTGTTTGCATTTGCGTAGTTTCTTCTCCTTATACCGACTCTCCTCAGTCCTGCAAACCGGCTGCATCTGTTACTACAAAGGTCCTGAGCGGCAGACTCCCTAATGGGTTCAAAAAAGCGTTTTAGGACCCCCCATTTATTTATTCCAGCGGGTGTACGTTGTAAAACATTTACAAATGAGAGTACTCAAACTTCATTCAGGTCCAGATCAGGTTTGATTGTAGCGCACCTCGGCTCTGTCTATGAAGCTGCCGCGAAATGGTAGCAGTGGAGGTTGGCCAGAGCCGCTATCCATCCTTACGGCCGACCTCCACCCCCTACTACTAATCTACCGTACCAGGCGACCGCGGCTGTATGACAGAAACTGGCGGCTGTCAACTTAAGGTGGCTTTAAGCTACTAAATGGCAGCTACAGCTATTAGTGTGTGCACCGTTTAAGGGCTGCTGTGCATCGGTGGCAGTTTCCCGGCCAGAATACTACCAGAAGTAGAGACAGACGAAAAATGATTTTTGTCTGTCTCTATTTCGAGTAGGCAGCCGTTTTCTATTTTGTTTTTTCAGAATGGGTGAGTAAGCCGATTGGCATACTCAACCGTTCATTGTCGCAAGTGCCTGATCCGACGCATCTGCCAGCTGCCGCAGACACCACCGGAGCAGTGAGTAACCTCTCTGCATGAGTTTTAGAGTTAGGAGGATGGTTCGGGATAGGCTCGGGGGAAGGGAGGGTTATGGCCATGAAAGGGGAGTGTTCGGGTTAGGGCCACGGAAGGGGAAGGTTAGGGTTAGGATAAGGCTGCGGGGGAAGGATGGGTTAGGCTGCAGGGAAGTGAGGTTTGGGGTTAGGCTGCTGGGAAGGGAGATTTATGGTTAGGCTGTGGTAAAGGGAGATTTAGGGTTAGGCTGCGGGGATGGGGGATTTAGGGTTAGGCTGTGGGGAAGGGAGATTTAGGGTTAGGCTGTGGGGAAGGGAGATTTAGGGTTAGGCTGCGGGGAAGGGAGTTTTAGGGTTAGGCTGCGGGGAAGGGAGATTTAGCGTTCAGTGTTCCTGGGATTGATTACTTTGTCTCTTCCAGGCAGAAGCAATCAATTTCCCAGCCAGTTCGGCCCTTTTGAAATAAGACTGTTCTCAGCGGGGACCCATACCCTTCTGCACATGCCCAGGGCCCCTCTCCTGCTACGGGCAACCCTGTCATATAAAACATTTAGTCCCTATAAATAATGTATACGCTAAGTAAACATCCTCCAGTCTGTATTCAGCCCTAAAGCTGGCTGTACTGGGACTGCGATGAATCATTGTGCAGCATGTTTATGTATAATCGGTCTGTCCCTGTGTAGGGTTTTATAGGCTGCCTCCATTCTGCAGGACCCCTTCTCCTACATACATGATTATGATGCCCAGGCATGCAGAGCCTCCTCCTCCTCCTCCTTCTTCTTATTAGGATTTCCCTTCAGATCCTGAAAACAATTATATTCGTAACCGGCAAGAGGTCAGCGCCTGATGGGCGCGTTTATCAGCTGATTAGGATGCGGCCGTCTCCCTGGATTGTATAACTTCCTGAGTCGCCGTTTATTGCAAATCCTAAATCCCAGCCATTCATCCGCACCTGGGTATAATCAGGACGAGGGCTGATGAGACTTGTGTGTGCCTGGAAATTGTTCAATAAAGTTCATTCGATCCTGTTCATTATAAGAGCCATTATTTCTGTCCGGTTGCACTCGGCGCAGCAGGCGGTGTGGGATGGAATTAAGAATAATCAGAGATTTCTATCTCTGATGGCAGTAAAATGTTTATTTTATAGGGCAGGTTGTGTGATCTATTTCTCGTTGTCATTACCTGTCCGCTATTTACTAACACTTCTAACGTGCCGCAGTTTCCCATAGCAACTCATCTGATTCTAGAGAACATTTTCTAGACTGCGCTAGGTAAAGATAGCTAAAATCTGATTGGTTCCTCTAGGAAACCCCTCCTCCTCTTTAATTAAAAATCTACCCTTGAACCTGAATTTGCAGGAATCCGAGCCAGCCGGGCATGATGGGAATTGTAGTTTCACAACACTTGGAGTGCCGGAGGGTGTTTTGTTGGGGTTTTGTGATGTTACGATGCACGTTTGTTACAGCGAGGCTACAACCTCTTTCTCTCTCTCTCTTGCAGTTGACACTGACGCCAGCCCAGCAACAGCTGCTTCTACAGCAGGCACAGGCCCAGTTGCTGGCCGCCGCAGTCCAACACTCCGCCAGTCAGCAGCACAGCGCTGCCGGTGCCACCATCTCAGCCTCCGCTGCTACTCCGATGACACAGATACCCCTCTCCCAGCCGATACAGATTGCACAGGTGAGCATGACAATCCGAGCCCGCCCCGACCGGTCTCTTTTCACCGACCTTCACCGCTTAATTAAAATAAAAGCCGGGGGGGTTTGTGCCTTTCTCGTTCCAGGACCTGCAGCAGTTGCAACAACTTCAGCAACAGAATCTTAACCTGCAGCAATTTGTGTTGGTGCATCCGACAACCAACCTTCCGCCAGCGCAATTCATCATCTCACAGACGCCGCAGGGGCAACAGGGTAACCAGCTTCATCCTCTTCACCAAGGTCTATGGCAAATACCAGCAGGTCTTTATAAACATTTTGCAATGCGCCCTGAGCAGAGAGCGCCCCCTGTCGCAGCGTCACACTGGTGCACATTTTCCTACCCCCTGGTCTGTCCTTTGCATACACATCTTATTGGATGAACACATTGGGGATGATCCAATCACGTATCTCGCACTGCACATGCTCAGAAACAATGCATGCATGATTGGCTTTGATCCAGGTGTTGTCTGGCGACATGTTAGTCCGCTTCATATAGGTACTGCGTTTCGTGCAGGGGGGATGGGGGGCCCAAGCCATTCGCCATGCGCGTGAGATACGCATGAAGGTCGGCCTTTGGCATTTGAATCGTACAGTCAGGGCGCACACATGGTTGCGTTCAGAATATTTAAGGTTTGCACCAGGGCAGAGATCCACGTAGGAGGGGCAGCGGCAGTGCCCTGTTCTCCTGGGTGCGCACGGTATTGTGAATCAGAATTTCTGTATGTTGGTGCGTTAGCGCAGGCTACGTACGGAATTTCATATTATATATGGGTCAAGCCCATCGTTGTTAGAACAAAAAATAAACTATTTTGGGACTAAATTCATTCCCTATTTTAGGGTTGTTTTTAATTTGCATTGTGACCAAAGCACTCGCACCTGTCCTAACCCCCGCTGCCCGTCCAAGTTTTGCGCATTAATGTACGGCGCCCTCATAGTTTTTACTTCTGGGTCGGACCCATTATGAATATTCATTGTCGATGTTTAAGCAAATAGGATACGGCTGTGTCGGCCATAAATATTCACAATGGGCCTGATCCAGACCTACGCTATTGTGCGTAGCGTATTAGCGCCGAACGTACCACCGATGCACGGCAATAGGCACTCCCCTCGCTCGTACCTAGTTTAGCTTCCATACGCTCGGCAAACCCCTCCCTAACTTTTGTGGTCGTTTCCGCGGCCGTCCGTACGTTCATTGCGTATTAACGATGCTGAGCACGCCCATACTGTACAATTTAAATGTCTCCCTCGCCTATATTCCTTAACTCCAGCGTCCATACGAACGTCATACTATAAACACGCGCCTTTGTCTGTAAAAACACAAAGTATACGGACGCCTGAATCGCCGCTACGAAAATCAATGTTTTACTACCGGAAGTTGTCACTAGGTGCATGCGCAGTGCGTTTTTTTTTCTGCCGAATTTACGCTTACGATCAGCGTTGGCTCGCATTCTGGATCAGGCCCGATGTGTGCACATGCCATAAGATGTGTATACGACGAACATTCATTCGGTGCAGCCCCATATTGCACGATATGCAGAGCGGATACTGTGTACATATCACGATGTGCAGAGCGGATACTGTGTACATATCACGATGTGCAGAGCGGATGCTGTGTACATATCACGATGTGCAGAGCAGATGCTGTGTACATATCACGATGTGCAGAGCAGATGCTGTGTACATATCACGATGTGCAGAGCGGATGCTGTGTACATATCACGATGTGCAGAGCGGATGCTGTGTACATATCACGATATGCAGAGCGGATGCTGTGCACCTATCACGATATGCAGAGCGGATGCTGTGCACCTATCACGATATGCAGAGCGGATGCTGTGCACCTATCACGATATGCAGAGCGGATGCTGTGCACCTATCACGATATGCAGAGCGGATGCTGTGCACCTATCACGATATGCAGAGCGGATGCTGTGCACCTATCACGATATGCAGAGCGGATGCTGTGCACCTATCACGATATGCAGAGCGGATGCTGTGCACCTATCACGATATGCAGAGCGGATGCTGTGCACCTATCACGATATGCAGAGCGGATGCTGTGCACCTATCACGATATGCAGAGCGGATGCTGTGCACCTATCACGATATGCAGAGCGGATGCTGTGCACCTATCACGATATGCAGAGCGGATGCTGTGCACCTATCACGATATGCAGAGCGGATGCTGTGCACCTATCACGATATGCAGAGCGGATGCTGTGCACCTATCACGATATGCAGAGCGGATGCTGTGCACCTATCACGATATGCAGAGCGGATGCTGTGCACCTATCACGATATGCAGAGCGGATGCTGTGCACCTATCACGATATGCAGAGCGGATGCTGTGCACCTATCACGATATGCAGAGCGGATGCTGTGCACCTATCACGATATGCAGAGCGGATGCTGTGCACCTATCACGATATGCAGAGCGGATGCTGTGCACCTATCACGATATGCAGAGCGGATGCTGTGCACCTATCACGATATGCAGAGCGGATGCTGTGCACCTATCACGATATGCAGAGCGGATGCTGTGCACCTATCACGATATGCAGAGCGGATGCTGTGCACCTATCACGATATGCAGAGCGGATGCTGTGCACCTATCACGATATGCAGAGCGGATGCTGTGCACCTATCACGATATGCAGAGCGGATGCTGTGCACCTATCACGATATGCAGAGCGGATGCTGTGCACCTATCACGATATGCAGAGCGGATGCTGTGCACCTATCACGATATGCAGAGCGGATGCTGTGCACCTATCACGATATGCAGAGCGGATGCTGTGCACCTATCACGATATGCAGAGCGGATGCTGTGCACCTATCACGATATGCAGAGCGGATGCTGTGCACCTATCACGATATGCAGAGCGGATGCTGTGCACCTATCACGATATGCAGAGCGGATGCTGTGCACCTATCACGATATGCAGAGCGGATGCTGTGCACCTATCACGATATGCAGAGCGGATGCTGTGCACCTATCACGATATGCAGAGCGGATGCTGTGCACCTATCACGATATGCAGAGCGGATGCTGTGCGCCTCTCTCGATATGCAGAGCGGATGCTGTGCACCTATCACGATATGCAGAGCGGATGCTGTGTACCTATCACGATATGCAGAGCGGATGCTGTGCACCTATCACGATATGCAGAGCGGATGCTGTGCACCTATCACGATATGCAGAGCGGATGCTGTGCACCTATCACGATATGCAGAGCGGATGCTGTGCACCTATCACGATGTGCAGAGCGGATACTGTGCACCTATCACGATGTGCAGAGCGGATGCTGTGCACCTATCACGATGTGCAGAGCGGATACTGTGTACATATCACGATGTGCAGAGCGGATGCAGTGTACATATCACGATATGCAGAGCGGATACTGTGTACATCACGATATGCAGAGCGGATGCTGTATATAATGCTCTGCCTCGGTCTTGGATTCCTGGTGAATTCATTGGTCGCCTCATACGCACACTGGTTCGAGCCTCATAGCGGCCTCCTCCCGTGTAGATATAAGGTTGCATTTCATGAACCGTTTGATGTCGTTTCTAGGCCTGCGACAGGCTCTACTTTTTGCATAGTGGTTGTGACGGAGGAATCTAATAAGGAGCCCGCTCACTGCTTTCCTTCTCTCTCTCCCCAGGCCTTCTGCAGGCGCAGAATCTCTTAACACAGCTACCTCAGCAAACCCAAGCCAACCTCCTGCAGTCTCAACCAAGCATCACCCTCGCCTCCCAGGTCAGCAGCCGCCTCATTAACGCAGCCAAACCTCCCAGAATGCACCGTGATATTGCTGCCTCTCTGTGTGCGGTCAATGTATTCAGGGTCTCGCAGTGGATTCACTGGCTTCCGAATAAACGACTACTAAAACGCAGAGCTAGACGGCTTCTCTGACGCTACCAGGAGCCTCTACAGCGTCTAGGAAAAATGGGCCCCCATGTAGCACAGAAAATACTGCAACGGGGGGGATGTGTGACGATGCATACATAGCATCATTCCATAGACGGTGGACTGAATTTACTGGATATCTAAAGCTGCCCGCTCACTATACAATGTGTCCTGCTCCCTATATAAGCTTTGATCACCATTGTATAATGACCACTGCATGATAATCGGGTCAATCACCTTACCCACCCTGTACCCTCCTAATCACAGGACGTCTAAGGACTGTTTTGTCCATTTTCCCACCAATCAATCTTTGTCATACACATTGCTTGATTATTATGTAGCATGTGGCCATTTTATCTCCTATTAAGCTGTGGGAAAGGAAAAGTGGAGATGTTGCCCATAGCAACCAATCAGATTATAACTCTTATTTTCCTGTTAAGTACTGGAAAATGTCAGCTAGAATCTGATTGGTTGATATGAGCAACATTTCCCCGCAGCTTAGTAAATCTCGCCCTTTGAGTCTAAAGATTCTTAACTCTGTTATTCTGCCATCTTGTCACAGAGACTCGCCCTTCTTCAGCTTGTGTTACTGTTCCCTAACCTAGCAATGCATGCTGGGAGCTATCCCATCAGCCTTCTGTTCAGTTCTGCACGTTGCCCACCTTCAGGTGTTTGTAAAGAACTAATAATTGGTGGATTTGTCAAAGGGATATTATAATATAGAATATTATAGAAGAATGTGATTGGCTGCTAGGGGCTACATAATAATTATAATTATACAGTACGCATCGGGAGGCCTGGAGTAGTCTCAGGACTGGCTGCACATCAGAGCACTCTTAACATTCACTGTCCACTTAGAGAAATCTGAATTGTAACTATAATATTGTAAATCGCAATCTCCCCCTTTACACATGCCTACAACGTATAATTATGTATGCGTTTCATGTTGAGACAGAATCCATGTATTATTGCAGACATTCTTCATAGTCAAAGAGCAGCTGCTGCTGTTCGCGGGGTTGTTAGTAATGTTATCCCATAGTAGACTTACCTGAATGGCAGGTGGCAGGGGAAGAGATAGGCAGAGCAGAGAGTGGGATCATTCACTGTGTGTGTATGAGAGGTAATTACTTTACATAAAGATTCTGTTGTGTACAGAGCCCGATAGCCAGATTCTTAGAAGAGATTGGATCCAGAGTGTGATGATAAGAGGAAATCGGGTGTAAAGTTACACCTGGGCAAAGCAGTGTTGAATTGCAGAGGGGGCAAATTTCATATGAAAACAGGTTTACAGTTAGGTGATATTTTCTAACACAAGTCTAAGTAACAGTGTAATAGTAACGCTGGTCAGTATCTGTGTAATAATATAGTATTAGAGATGAGAGGTGATAAATAACAGTGTGATAGTAACGCTGGTCAGTATCCGTGTAATAATATAATAGTATTAGAGATGAGAGGTGATAAATAACAGTGTAATAGTAACGCTGGTCAGTATCTGTGTAATAATAATAATAATACATAATAGTATTAGAGATGAGAGGTGATAAACAGTGTGATAGTAACGCTCGTCAGTATCTGTGTAATAATATAATAGTATTAGAGATGAGAAGTGATAAATAACAGTGTAATAGTAAAGCTGGTCAGTATCTGTGTAATAATATAATAGTATTAGAGATGAGAGATGATAAATAACAGTGTGATAGTAAAGCTGGTCAGTATCCGTGTAATAATATAATAGTATTAGAGATGAGAGATGATAAATAACAGTGTGATAGTAACGCTGGTCAGTATCCGTGTAATAATATAATAGTATTAGAGATGAGAGATGATAAATAACAGTGTGATAGTAACGCTGGTCAGTATCCGTGTAATAATATAATAGTATTAGAGATGAGAGGTGATAAATAACAGTGTAATAGTAACGCTGGTCAGTATCTGTGTAATAATAATAATAATA
>WWET01001527.1:220630-241429 GCA_011038615.1 Limnodynastes dumerilii | reverse complement strand
CGTAGCATTTCAGGCTTAAAGGTTAATACACCTAAAAGCCGCTCCACAGTGTATAACCTTTAAAGTCCTAATTACACATCCTAAGTGTGTCCGACATCAGCAGTGTTTAAATTGCACAACCTTCGTGTATTGAGTGTTCGCAGCGATTCCTCACTTTAAGATCTGTCCGTATACAAATGAATTCCTTACGAGCTGCTTATCTTCACACGGGAACGCTGGGGACACTTTTCATTGTGGATTTTAAAACTTGATCGTTTGTTGATTTCTTGGCACCACCAAGTGGCTGAATAGTTTTACATTTCATTTAAAAGCTAAATGCATCATTGGTGTGAGAGAGAGAGAGACGGAGACGCTGTCCGCTATGACCCTTTCCCTGTACTTTATCAGGTTACAAGAGAAATTTTACATTTTATATATTTTTTAAATATTTAATTTTTTTTATTACATTTTTTTATTTATATAAATATATTTTTTGCTCCAACGTTTTTTATTTTATTTATAAAGCTTGGGGTAGATCCAGACCTACACGCTTGATACGTTACTGGCCCATACGCTCTGAGTTACGCAGCGTAACATCTGTCATGCGCAGTAAATACTAGTGAGCGATTTTACGTTAGCGGCTAGTGTAAAATCGCTCTCGTGGATAGGTCTGGATCTGGCCCATAGATTGTGTACAAAGTTCTTAGAGACTTTTTATAGGACGCAGCGAAGTCTCTGGTTGCAACGAGAGCTGGTGACCAGCTACGGCTGTCCGGTGTTATGCTGACTGTCTGTAGCCAAGCCTGGCAGTGTTATTGCGGTGTCATGCTTGTGGATGACTCCTGAGTCCGCTGAACTTAGTCTTCTTTTCCACAACGCTGATGGATTTGCTGGACACGATAGAGCAAAAACATTTCAAAGACCACTTCCCGCAGATATTGAGGCATAGGGACAAGCTTTATCCTAGTTTATATAGTGTATAATAAGCTATAATCTTCATAGAGGCACATAAATGCTTGTAAATAATGTGAGTTCTGATGTGCCAGCTCCCATGTTTAGGAGAAGATGTGTTTTTGGGAATAATAGTCTGAAATTTCTCTAATAGCCATATAATTCACCCCTGAAATGTGTCGTATACCGTAAATATCTGTTGTTGTCGTTTTAAGTGCTTTTATATGATCTGCAGTGACTGTATACATCACAGGTCATATAATGTTCTTGATTGCTCTTTAGATTTAGGTATTCTCCATCAAGGACGTTCTTTAAAACTAAATGAGCTGTTTTCCCTCCTAGGGTGATGTGGGGCTTGCAATGGGCAAACTCTATGGAAATGACTTTAGCCAAACTACTATATCCCGCTTCGAAGCCTTGAATCTCAGCTTTAAAAACATGTGCAAATTAAAGCCCTTACTGGAAAAGTGGCTGAATGATGCAGGTGAGTCTCAGAGCCGGGAGACGGCAGTAGTCTATAAGGAGAGGACATATCCCGAGTCCACTATATTCACAGGATGGCCAATAAGGGACATGTGACTGCAATATTTTCTGTTCATCCCGAAGTGAAATCAACATGAAATAAGAAATGCTGATTACTCAGAAACAATTATTCTGCCTCTAAACTAATGTCCCAATAGCCAGTAATATTTTAGATACTTACGGGGTTTGTTTAATCAGAATGAAGTAAAATGTATTAAAATCTTGAAACATTAAAATGTCCTTTTAGAAATTGGGGGTAAAAGGTATCTAAAAAGTTTTAGTTTTAATATATATCTTACTTTTTTACTTAGATTATTTCATCTGCTTAACACCATTTTTAGGATCATTCATCTCCTTTACTTGAATATATTGACTACATTTAGAAAATAATTAACCAGTTGGACACATCTGCATCTTATAAGATGTAACCTACTACTTACTGATGTGTGCATCCCCCACATATACTGGTATAGTTTACTTTTATTATAAAGCTAAAAGCAGTTATTTTGTATTCCGTATACTGGTCTTTAGTATAAACAAGCCACGAAAGACAGGTCAAAATGTAAAAACATGAAATATCATTTAAAAACTTTTTACTCTAAACCTATTACCCTCCAGTTTATACACATGCCCTCATGTTCTAATACATCTCTTATTTTAAATAATCCCCCCTCCTGTACCTGATTCTACCTTTGAATATATATGTGAAATCCTATCATATCCCCCCTGGCCCTTCTCTGCTCCAAGCTATACATGTTACTTCCTCTAGTCTGTCTCTGTATGGTGTGTGACACAGGCCATGCACCATTTTATTTGCCTTTCTCTGCTCCAAGCTATACATGTTACTTCCTCTAGTCCGTCTCTGTATGGTGCGTGACACAGGACATGCACCATTTTAGCTGCTCTTCTCTGCTCCAAGCTATACATGTTACTTCTAGTCTGTATGCTGTGTGACACAGGCCATGCACCATTTTAGTTGCTCTTCTCTGCTCCAAGCTACACATGTTACTTCCTCTAGTCTGTCTTTATATGTTTAGTGCCTCTAGTGTTGGTGTGTATGCTGTTTTGAGATCACACAGCATAGGTTGGAGGGTTAATGTATATAAATCATGCCTTGTCTGTTCCTCTGGGAATTAACCTAATGAGTTATGTAGATCTCTCCTTCATCACCCCAGAGAACATCACATCGGATTCCGCTCTCTCAAGCCCGAATGTCCTGAACTCCCCGGGTCACGGCATCGAGGGACTGAATCGCAGGAGGAAAAAGCGCACCAGCATAGAGACCAACATACGCGTGGCCTTAGAGAAGAGTTTCCTAGAGGTCGGTGCTTTCTTTTTTTTGCATTAAACCACAGTGTTTGTTCATTGGTTTCACTACCGAGAGACACGACAGGGAGAGATGCGTAGCTAATGTTGCTCCTGATTGGTTATCTGTGGCTATTGCACAATCCTGATTTGTTGTTCACGCCTCACGGTAATACTTATGTCTCCTTGAAATTTCCGCCTATGCCGAGGAGCGGTGTTGACCTTCCCTGCTTTAAGATGCAGCCATTTTACTACAGGTTATTTGTAGAATGCTTTTCTTCTGGCTTATAGCGAGAGGTATTTATAATAATGACCCATAGAGGGAATGGCCGCTGCATTTATATGATATAATGTTGTACATGCTCCTTATTTCTTTATGGTCGGACTGTAAATAGACCAATTTCACAGTCTGCTCTTTCATCCTCGTGAGCCAATCGGAATAGAATGCAATCAATCCGGATTCCAACAAGCGGCGTCTCGCACGTGGTTACCGCTGTGTAATCGCAAGTGCAGGGCTTATTATAATAACAAAATAGAATATTTTTAGCAATGGGCTTGTGTCTGGTTCACCGTTATTTACCATCACTTTTGTGTTGGAATCATCTGAGTGCGCCAATAGCTCCTTAACCACCGATCTCTCCATGCAGAACCAAAAGCCTACCTCGGAGGAGATCACCATGATTGCCGACCAGTTGCATATGGAGAAGGAGGTGATCCGTGTTTGGTTCTGCAACCGACGCCAGAAAGAAAAAAGAATCAACCCACCCAGCAGCGGTGCATCTCACAATTCTCCTATTAAAGCAATGTTCTCAAGCCCGACTCCTCTGGTAAGGCTTCAGAAAGATGGCCCCCGTGTGTGTGTGTGTGTGTGTGTGTGTGTGTGTGTGTGTGTATATACTGATTTTCCCATTCTGCGCAGAGAAATTCACTGCTTATCATCATTAGTGGGGCCTGCGGTGCTACCTCACAGTGCTGTGGTTGTGGATTTAATCTGTGTGCAATGTTTGTTTGTGTTTTGTATTTTTCCTTTTGTGTGATTCACTTTCCCATCACCGGGCTGGATCCAAACTTAAGAAGGAGATTGAAAATAAGAGAGGAAGGTTACCCCTGGGCAAAACCATGTTGATTTTAGGGGCAGTCAAGGGCTAGGAAACATCACCTCTCAACTCTAAAACTGTTTGTAGCAGATGAAATATGACTCCCCTGCAATCACCATGGTTTAACCCAGGGGTAACTTTCCTCTCTTAGGCCCGTATTCAGACCTCTGTCTTCTGTGCCTGTCCGTTCGTCTGTAACTAATCGATTGAAGTTACTGGTCATGCGTAGTAAATATTTTACGCTATTTACGTAGCGTTTCGCTACGTAGATTGCGTACACGCTGTCTTTAAGACCACGTGTACGCAATCTACGTAGTGAAACGCTACGTAAATAGCGTACAATATTTACTACGCATGCCCGGTAACTTCAATCGGTTAGTTACAGACGGACGGGCACAGAAGACGGAGTGCTGAATACGGGCCTTAATGTCAAGCTCCTTCTTAAGTCTGGATCCAGCCCACAGTCCCTAAAACGTACAGGCGCTACTTGACTTCTGACCATAATTGACCCTAGTGCGTAGGTGTTGGGAAACTGGAACTGTAGAAGTCCACAAACATTGTGGGCGCTATAGAAACAATAATAATACCGAGTTTATATAAATATTAGTAGGAAACGTAAAGATGGCTATCCCCAAACCCAGGGATTTTTTTTTCCGTTCACATAAGCGGGAAACCCTACCTTAACATTTTCCAACGTAACCGCTGTCATACGCACACGTACGTATGGGCTGAACGAATTTACGCAGCTAAGCACGCCCATACTGTACACTTTAAATACCACCCCCCGCCTACTTCACGTATTTCACACGTATTTTCGAGTAACGTAAAATTGGCACGCCCACACGTAAGTATTTACGTGACACATACGTGAATGGCCCATACGTTCACAATTACGCTACATGAATGTGCGTATTTCCTATGGTGCGCATGCGCAGTGCGTTCTAAACAGCGATTTTATGTGTCCGCCACGCGTAAATTCGCATCGACGCGTAGTTCTGGATCTACCCCATGGTACGTAGACCGCGTAAATAAGGAACTATGCATGCGTAAAAGCTCAATTCTTAAAACAACGTATGTAAGACGAAAACAACGGAACTCTGAATCCGGGCTCCATAATAGCCATAATCTCGTTAAGGAGCGAGGAGATGCGATTTTCCCCTGATGACTGATAAAATAGAAAATCATCGGGTTCGGAAGTAAAAAACGGGGCAGGCGGCCCCACACCACATTCCTTCAACAATTGAAAAATCGTCCCGTTTATGTGAACGGGGGAAAAAAAATTCCCTGGGGGGGGTAGCCATCTTTACGTTTCCTGCTAATATTTATATACTCGTTATTATTATTGTTGTTTCTATAGCGCCAAAAATGTTTGTGGTCTTCTACAGTCCCAGTTTCCCAACACATACGCACTGTGGTCAATTACGGTCAGAAGTCAAGTAGCGCCTGTACGTTGTAGGGACTGTGGGCTGGATCCAGACCACGTAACAGTGAATCCGGATCATCGAGTCCAAATATGTTTGTAGTATTCCGCACTGTACATATGGAAGATGTGGTTTTGTAATGGATTTAGATAAAATACATCGATAGAAGCTAATTGTTTAGTCTGCTCTACCGGGAAGATTGCCCGATTGTATAAAATAAATGTTTTCTGCGTTACGTGGGGTTGTTTCATGCGAGGATTAGATCACGTTCAGTAAATAAGGGGTTTTAATGATGCACAACGTCATGGCTGTCTCTGCCTTACAGGTGGCCTCGACACCGAGTCTTGTGACGAGCAGTGCGCCAACCACGTTGTCCGTAAACACCGTGCTCCCTCTAAGCAGTGCTGCCGCTGTGACCAGCTACCCAGTCCAAGGTGAGAGAGCGCTTCACGCCGAGCCATTGCAGCCGCTACTCTTTCTCGGGATAAACCAATAAGAATTTATGCAACGGGACCCAGCTTATTTACCAGTGTGATCTGCGTAGCTTTATTCATGCCAAGGAAACAACATCATATCTGCCCTTTCTTCCTACTTTTAATTATTTTCCTTCGAATTACATAAGTTAACTTACCGGATATTTAGTTAAAATACTGTTTTTTTTTGTGTATTATGAGGTTTTTGTTTTGTTTTGGCAGCTAAGTTTAACACACAAGTGACCTTACGCGTTCTGCCAAGAACAAGAGTTATTAAGAACACTTAATGATAATATGTAGAAATCAGAGCTCTGTCTTCCTTCTTTCCTCCAAAGTGATGGCCACTCTCCTGGTTTAACCCTTTTTTGAGCCAATAGAGGAATTTACCAAAAATATAAATAAATGATATGTCGATATATAACAATATAGTTTAATGTCTCAATGTCTGTGTTATACACAAGTAGTTCTTTTGACCTTATGCATTTCACCAAGCATCAGAACTGATCAGAACACCTGCCAATAAGTAATAATCTGAGGGTCACTTTCCTGGTTTCTTCAGCCACTGTAGGAATTTACACAGAAAACACATTAATGATCTGTACGTATATTGAGAATATAGTTAGATTTTTCTATGTCTGTATGACAAATTACATAAATATGCGTAGTAGTTTTATAGCAAGGATTGAGAACAATAAAATGGGGAGCCATATTTTTCTAAATAACATTTTCATTTCCACATTCTAAGGGCCAGATTTACTAAACTGCCCACAGCAACCAGTCAGATTCTAGCTCTCACTTTCCTGTAACATACTAGAGAATGTCCGCTAGATTGGTTGGTTGCTATGAGCAACATCTCCATTTTTTTCTCTTCCGCGGTTTAGTTAATCTAGGCCTAAAATTGGCCATAGACTCGAGCGATTATATCGGCCCCATCATCCAATTATCAGGTGTTGGGGCAAATAATCGCTCTAGTTAGTGGACAAGATCATTATACGATGATTTGGTCTTCTGGCATGCTAGCGCCTGATCATTTCAGAGAGCCAATCAGCTTACTGAATGGCTCCCTATTCTTTAAGTGCCTCCTTAGAATGATCGGTCCCAGCAGGAGAGCTGTATGGTGCCGATAATGGGATATTTCCCTGTTCCCGTGTTTCAGGACACCTTTTGCTGAGATCGATAATCAACCCAGTATATGGGCAGCTTAAGTCTGAAATACGTTCTCAGTTGGGTATAAATGAACATTGCTCAGATACTTTGATTTTTTGTTTTGCTGATAATAAACGTCTACATCAGTGTTCATTGAGTCATTAAAGGAAATGTTTTTTTTTTCTTAGTCACGACGGGAGCCCACACAGCCAACACAGCAACTGTGATATCCACAGCGCCCCCCGTGTGCTCTGTGCTGACCTCCCCGTCTCTCAGCCCTTCCCCGTCAGCCAACGCTGGTGTCACAGAAGCCTCGAGTACGAGCGAAACCAGTACAACGCACACCACCTCCGCCCCCATCGCCTCCCCGCTGAGCGCGGGGCAAGTCATGGTGACAGCATCCGGAATCCACACCGCCGCGGCAACAGCACTACAAGGAGCAGCGCAGCTGTCCTCCAACGCCAGCCTAGCTGCAATGGCCGCTGCAGCCGGGCTCAACCCTGGGCTGATGGCGCCCTCGCAGTTTGCCGCTGGGTAAGGGGCCCCCCCTATTATTATAATCTCTACATTTTATATGATCTTTACTTATACTAATACAGTTCCGCTAACAATGGCTGCTGGTTCACTTCCTGCGTTTGTTACTTTTGTTGGCGGGATTTTTATATTTTGACGGGTGTCATTTTGTACTGGAAAACAAATGTCAATAAACAGATGAAAGCAATAATAATGTCACAGGTTCTATTTGTATAGGGGACTTTTTCCCACAATTGTTTTATTTATAGTTGTGTCCTAATAAATCTCATAAAGGGAGAACATACGTGGGAATTTTATTAATCCGTGTCTTTCATAAAGTTTTTAAAGCTGAAAGATGAATGGGTAGCCCATAGCAACCAATCAGATCACAGCTTATTGTTCTTGTACCCTCTTGGTAGTGATATCCAGAATCTGATTGGTTGCTGTGGGTAATATCTCAGCTTCCTTTCTAGAAGAGTCATTGCTACAAAACAATTTGTAACACTCAGCCGTGTATGAGGCGTACACAGCTCAACCAAACGTGGGTCTTAGAGATCTCCTCGCCTGTGTAGCAGGATAGGTTGTCTCCCTCACTCTATAATACATATTACCCATGTAGCAGGATAGGTTGCGTTTCACTTTGTCATACATATTACCTGTGCAGCAGGATAGGCTGTCTCCCTCCATCTATAATACATATTACCTGTGTAGCAGGATAGGTTGCGTTTTGCTTTTTCATACATATTACCTGTGCAGCAGGATAGGCTGTCTCCCTCCATCTATAATACATATTACCTGTGCAGCAGGATAGGTTGTGTTTCGCTCTATCATATTTATTACTTGTGCAGCAAGAATGGCTGTCTCCATCACTATTATACATATAACCAGACCCTCCAACATGACCCATTCCATTAGGTACAATATAATCCGCTCCTGAGCTTTCAACTGTCACTCACCTGGTGAAATGACTTAAATATTTTCTTTTAAATATCAGTTGTCTCTTCAACAAAGGAGGTTACCATAGTTACTGATAGTTGGAAACTGAGGAGCAGAGTATTTTGTACCTAATGGAATGGGTCATGTTGGAGGGTATGTATTATTTGTGCAGCAGGATAGGTTGTGTTTCGCTCTATCATACATATTGTCTGTGTAGCAGGATAGGTTGTGTTTCGCTCTATCATACATATTGCCTGTGCAGCAGGATAGGTTGTGTTTCGCTCTATCATACATATTGCCTGTGCAGCAGGATAGGTTGTCTCCCTCACTCTATAATACATATTACCTGTGTAGCAGGATAGGTTGTGTTTCGCTCTATCATACATATTGCCTGTGCAGCAGGATAGGTTGTCTCCCTCACTCTATAATACATATTACCTGTGTAGCAGGATAGGTTGTGTTTCGCTCTATCATACATATTGCCTGTGCAGCAGGATAGGTTGTCTCCCTCACTCTATAATACATATTACCTGTGTAGCAGGATAGGTTGTGTTTCGCTCTATCATACATATTGCCTGTGCAGCAGGATAGGTTGTCTCCCTCACTCTATAATACATATTACCTGTGTAGCAGGATAGGTTGTGTTTCGCTCTATCATACATATTGCCTGTGCAGCAGGATAGGTTGTCTCCCTCACTCTATAATACATATTACCTGTGTAGCAGGATAGGTTGTGTTTCGCTCTATCATACATATTGCCTGTGCAGCAGGATAGGTTGTCTCCCTCACTCTATAATACATATTACCTGTGTAGCAGGATAGGTTGTGTTTCGCTCTATCATACATATTGCCTGTGCAGCAGGATAGGTTGTCTCCCTCACTCTATAATACATATTACCTGTGTAGCAGGATAGGTTGTGTTTCGCTCTATCATACATATTGCCTGTGCAGCAGGATAGGTTGTGTTTCGCTCTATCATACATATTGCCTGTGCAGCAGGATAGGTTGTGTTTCGCTCTATCATACATATTGCCTGTGCAGCAGGATAGGTTGTGTTTCGCTCTATCATACATATTGCCTGTGCAGCAGGATAGGTTGTGTTTCGCTCTATCATACATATTGCCTGTGCAGCAGGATAGGTTGTGTTTCGCTCTATCATACATATTGCCTGTGCAGCAGGATAGGTTGTCTCCCTCACTCTATAATACATATTACCTGTGTAGCAGGATAGGTTGTGTTTCGCTCTATCATACATATTGCCTGTGCAGCAGGATAGGTTGTGTTTCGCTCTATCATACATATTGCCTGTGCAGCAGGATAGGTTGTGTTTCGCTCTATCATACATATTGCCTGTGCAGCAGGATAGGTTGTGTTTCGCTCTATCATACATATTGCCTGTGCAGCAGGATAGGTTGTGTTTCGCTCTATCATACATATTGCCTGTGCAGCAGGATAGGTTGTGTTTCGCTCTATCATACATATTGCCTGTGCAGCAGGATAGGTTGTCTCCCTCACTCTATAATACATATTACCTGTGTAGCAGGATAGGTTGTGTTTCGCTCTATCATACATATTGCCTGTGCAGCAGGATAGGTTGTGTTTCGCTCTATCATACATATTGCCTGTGCAGCAGGATAGGTTGTGTTTCGCTCTATCATACATATTGCCTGTGCAGCAGGATAGGTTGTGTTTCGCTCTATCATACATATTGCCTGTGCAGCAGGATAGGTTGTGTTTCGCTCTATCATACATATTGCCTGTGCAGCAGGATAGGTTGTGTTTCGCTCTATCATACATATTGCCTGTGCAGCAGGATAGGTTGTCTCCCTCACTCTATAATACATATTACCTGTGTAGCAGGATAGGTTGTGTTTCGCTCTATCATACATATTGCCTGTGCAGCAGGATAGGTTGTGTTTCGCTCTATCATACATATTGCCTGTGCAGCAGGATAGGTTGTGTTTCGCTCTATCATACATATTGCCTGTGCAGCAGGATAGGTTGTGTTTCGCTCTATCATACATATTGCCTGTGCAGCAGGATAGGTTGTGTTTCGCTCTATCATACATATTGCCTGTGCAGCAGGATAGGTTGTGTTTCGCTCTATCATACATATTGCCTGTGCAGCAGGATAGGTTGTCTCCCTCACTCTATAATACATATTACCTGTGTAGCAGGATAGGTTGTGTTTCGCTCTATCATACATATTGCCTGTGCAGCAGGATAGGTTGTGTTTCGCTCTATCATACATATTGCCTGTGCAGCAGGATAGGTTGTGTTTCGCTCTATCATACATATTGCCTGTGCAGCAGGATAGGTACAGTACAGACATACAGGACAGGGATGGGCAGCATAGTACATAATAATATACAGTATAGACATACAGGGCAGGGATGGACAGCATAGTACATCATAATGTACAATAAAAATATAAGTGGGGTAAAATGCAAGGTTGTCAAGCTTGGGAGATCTGGGAGGAGGGGATAGAGCGCAGTGAGCGGTTGAGAGGGAGCCACCAGGTGGGGAATGGGGTAAAAGGGTAGCAGAGGAGGACAAGAGGGTGGAGTTGTGAAGGAGGTTGAAAAGTTGTTTTTGTTGCTGGTAGGGCCAATCAGATTCTAGCTTTCATATTCTAGACTTCTGAGAACAGTGTGAGCTAGAATTTTATTGGTTGCTATGAGTCACACCTTCACTTTTTATAAGCTTTTGTAATTCTATGCCGTGAACTAAATATTTCTGGGGTTGTTAGTAGACCAGACACTATTGCTTGATCCATGCCTGTACTGGCGAACGGTAACCTATTGGAAGGTTTCTCATTTTATTTTGTTGGTGCTAAGGGGTGTAGTGACAGTGAGCTTAGATTTATTGGAAGAATTCTGTATTCTCTTACCTTCTACTCATTTTATTTCTGAAATTCTTTGCAAGTAATTTCTAAATTAAAAGCACCCCTTTTTATGTTTCCCCCCCCAATTTCACTAGCTCTGGCATCGAGTGGCTCTCTTCCAATAACATCACTGGATGCTACTGGGAACTTGGTGTTTGCCAACGCCGGGGGAACTCCTAACATTGTGACTGCACCCTTATTCCTCAATCCCCAAAACCTGTCTCTGTTCACCAGCAGCCCCATCAGCCTGGTCTCGGCAGCATCCGCGGGAGGGACCCCCATCACGAGCCTTCACGCCACCTCCTCCGTCGACTCCATCCAAAACTCTCTCTTCACAATGGCCTCCGCCAGCGGACCAACTTCCACCACCACGTCGGGCTCCAAAGCGCAGTGAGCCAAAGAGTCGCGATCACCGTGTTTCTCCATGTGATCAACCAAACAGACGAATAATACAAAACCGCGTGTGATCCGCCCCCTTCCGGCCCTAGGACACCGAAGAATGAAATAAAAATGCGTGGGGGGGGGGGAGGGGGCGGTAGAGAAATACAAAACAAACACGACAAGCAAGGATGGACATTTTGCCTAATTTTATAATAAACATTCTCTTTTCAGGATAACCTCCGAATAGAGAACTTTCTAACCAAAAATGTAAAAAAGAAAAAAAGGAAAAAAAAATCCAAAAAAAGAAAAAATTAGAAACGAGGAAAAAAAAAATATCACAAAAAAAGCAAAAGGACTACTTATCATTTCCAGCAGTCACACGGACAGCTAAGGTTGGTTGTTTAAACAAAAAAAAAAAATCTGATATTGGAAGGGGGAATTTACTTTAGTCTAAATATACTTTTTATTATTATTTTTTTGTAATTATCGTTTTGTACAGGTCTGTTGTACAGACCTTTTGTCATGCAAGGTGTTTATAGTCATATCAAAAATGTCGGGGTTCCTTTGTTAACTGGTACAATTTAGGCAGGCCTGTATTACTGGTGTTTTTTCCCACCTTTTAAGTTTTCATTCTTTATTTTTAATGTTTTTTTCCTCCCTGTATTATCAAATGAATTTGCAAGTAGAAGGGTCCCTCGGACATGGATGTTGATGAATTGCAAAACCGTTCCCAGGCTTAGGCGGATTTTGTTATTTTTAGGAGTCCTGTTAACGTCTTTAGCTGTAAAGATGCACTAAAGATGCTAAGTAGCTCCGTGGCTATGACCAGGGTTGAGTACAAGAATACCTCTTGTATCCCTCCGAATATGCACATCTTTCCTGGCACCAGAATCCCAACCTGTCTGTGCTCCTTCTGACTCATCCTTTGATGAAAGAGGGGGTCTGTGCTTTCAGGTGACTAATTAAGAACGTTTTCCTTCTGGAAGCTTTTTAATGCACACTATAATTTATCACTTAACGTCTGTCTCCTTTTCTGTCCGGTCGTTACGATACTGTTGTATGCGGTGCAAAGGGCGTGTTGAATCCCCTCAATAACATAACAAAGCGGTGTGCAGAAAAAGTTTGCAGAAGAAGTGTAATCGGTCATCAGAAAGTAACGGATCCCCTTAAGGCGTTGTCCTGAGATGAAGGACTGATGTTTGGAACCATTGTTGTACATGATGTGTGCTAAATGTTCAACCTCTCGCAGTGTGTTTTCTACAACAAGGTGGAATTTTCCAGGAACGACACAGAGTTCTGTGTTGGGTCTGTAAGGTTACTGATAACCTTATGAAGCGGAAGCGTATTTCTCAGACCCGTTTTTTGTACACTACAGAATTTGAACTTTTTGTCGCAGAGCGCATTGGGAATCGGAGTGTCGGAGGTTTCTTCCCAGGATTTGAACCTCTTTGCACACATCATATGGACCTGGGGTCTTGGCTACTGAGCTCGCTCAGCAGAAATGTGAATAAGTTATGAACCGGGGGACCAGGTCTCTACAAGCCTGGAAAGGAGTCCCTATCGAATCTTTTTTTTATTTTTATTTTTTTTTATTTCACCAATTAATATATATATAAACCAAAAATCTGAATGAATGGTAACGCAGACTGAATAACTGCGTCGCAGTTCACACTACGCCTTCTAGCCAGGGTCGTCTTCTGCCCAATTCAGCGACATGTTGTTATGGACCGCTGTTCTGCGGAGGGCATGTCCAACCGCTCCCTCCTATTTAAAGGACGTCCCCCGAGGACTCCTGGTGCACTGAGTTGGGAAAATCCTGAAAGTGGCAGAAACCTTCCCTCCTTACTAATCATTTACTGTTCAACCATTTATTGTCCACCTCTTAACCTTTATAGATCAGTGAACTGCAAGCAGTCGACTAACACGTTACATTCAACTTTGTGTCTTTATATATTTTTCGAGGTTTTTTTTTTATGTTAAAAAAAAATGTTTCTCAACCACTCCGATGCTGAAGAGAAGGGGTCCGAGATCACCTCTGGGTGTCCCAACTCCCTCTTGCACAGAGGATGGTTAACCAAGCTTGAACCAAAGTCAATTCCTAGCAAGCTGCTGTACTAATGGACTAGTTTGTATGAGTGCAGTTCAGACGCAGTGAGTGACAAGATTAATGCTACTGACAATTTCTTTCAGTTTTGTTTATATTTTTTTCTGTTACTTTGTTTTTGGGGGGAGGGTGTTTATTTTATATATAAACGTTGCTGCTTGTTGTAATTTTTGGTTCCTTCCCTTTTTATTTTCTATGATTTAGTTATCTCTAACTCTATATGGGGAGGTGGGCGGTGGAATTCATGTGTACATATAATGGTATTGATAATCCAATCGGCCACTTCCTGTTCTTCCCATACCCTCCATTCACGTAATCCCCACTGGCAACAATCTCTTTGCCATCTCTGTGTGGGCTTTGGCCACAATTTAGTGTTCTCTTCCGTCATTGGCTGAGGAGGACAAAGCAGGTTCAAGATGGCCGCCCTCCTGACAAGAATCTGTTACACCCATTCTTGGTCTTGTCTTAATAATATTAAAGTATAGCTATAAACATGCTACCAAATTTAATATATAACAAAAAAAAACAGTGATTGTCCAAGTGGGTCACGGGAAGTCAAGGAATTAGCAGGGCTGCCTTCCCAATTATTGCTAAATTACCACCCCTTTTATAATGCATGAATTTCAGAGCAACAGTGCTGGCCATACCAAATGCCGTGCCCCTTGTATATGCCACCAGTGCCCTTTCCAATGCATCCACCTATGCTTACAGAAACATATCAAGCTATCACAAAGGCTGAAGCACTGTCATTTATTAGGTCCGTCCATTTTCTACTCAACTGAGACCCAAGATTCTAAAATTGGATATAATTAATAAGCGTTTCAGAGTTGACATTTCTATCTCAATTTATTTTCTTGAAATGTCACTTTTTTTTTTTAAACTTTTTTTCAATTCAACAAAGCTTTATCGAAAAATTCAGTTTTTGCCAGTGGGGACTACAACGCATTTCATCCACAGTAAAAAAATAAAATAAAAATCTAGTTCTCCGCTCCTTCATTTTTTAAAAGGATTAATATTCCCTTATCTGATTTTACTTCCATTCCCTATCATTTCCTTCTCACGGCAGCTCCTGCATCACCCGGACTAGTTTCTGGCCTCCTAATAAAATACCTCAGCTTATCTTGGCTTTGACATAGATGGGCTAAACATTTCTGGAAGAAAAATAGAAGTTTATTCATAACGGAATTCTTGTTGAAGAGCTTTAGGTCTATAAACTCAACATAATGTTTTGGGGTTTTGGTTATTTTGTTTTGTGGGAAGTTGTTTTTAATTTTTTTTTTTGTTTTTTTTGTTTGTCTTTTTTTGTAATTTATACAAAATATAATATAGAGACTTGGGTAGGGAAAAGGGAACCATAATTGCAATATAGGAGGATATATTTTATACAAAACTTTTGCCAAAGCTTACATTTCTTAGTCATACAGTCACCCGCTCTGTGCAATGCAAATTTTACGGTGTTGGCTAGTGGGGGTGGGGGGGGTCATCTGGTGTCTTTCAGGAGGACACAGGTCACAGCTCTCACGGTCTCCATATGATCCTCTGTTTTCTCACCTGTCCTCTGATGCTAATCTTGGGGTTCTAGATGAGTTTTTTGGTATAACTGTTACAGATGTAGGGTAAAAGAATCGTTGATGCATCTTTAGTCGAACTGAGAGAGCTAAAATGAGAGAAGTTCCTAGATTTAGTTATTTTGCGTGTTTTTGTTTTTTTAACCCTCGTTTTGTATTAAATGGCCTAGAATAGGCGTTACAGAGCTTCGTTTAGGATCCAAAGTTGTGCGAGTCCTTTGTATTATATAATAATACGGTTTATAAGCCTGTCTTTACCAAAAAAAAATCCTAACAATATACGAAAAACCAAAAGCAGAAGGGAATTAAACCCAGTTGCACCCATTCTATGTGTCGCCAAGAAACTAAATAAATACTGTGAGATAGAGTCCAGTTGTGGACTGATGTTTGTATAGTGTTTTGTGTCGTGAGTTTGTACCGTACGTGTCTGGCGGTACCGTGTGCTGTTTTTACGCAGGTCTACTTCAGCCAGTGTGGTACGCCCTTGTTCTGCCAGCAGAGCCGGAGACTGTAGAAATGGCCAGTGGGGAATATAACCTGAAGGGGCTGATTATATTACTGAGCTTTACCACGTGTCAGCGGGTATAACTGGTAACGGGATTGTGCATGGGTAGACAGCTTATTGCCTCAATACACTGAAAAACTGTAAAGATAATTCATGATGCGCTTATTGTTGTTTCCAAACCTTTCAATATTTCCTTCAGGAACTGAAATTCCAAAGATTGTGTCATTATTGCTGTTTGTAACTTTTTAATTTTTCCTTTTTTTCTTTTTCTGTTTAGTATAGTGTTAATGTGGTGTCTGTTGCTATTGGTAGCAGAACTTGCTTAAGACCAAATGAAATTGTAGGGCTACCTTTAAGACTAAAGCTGAAATCTTTTTGCTGCATACGTAATTCAATGTTTTTTTGAGAAACACTCCGGAAGTCTTTCCACCTGTATAGCGAGGGGGGGAGCCCTTAGAGAGCACTGTAGCAACGTGACCAAGAAGTGGGTGGTGTGGAAAGCCGTCTATGGACAGGGTGTCTTGGCTTTTTTGTTACAGGTTGTGGAATTTTTTTATATATATACATATATTTTTTCCCCCCACTTGAAAGCTTTATGAACATGTTTGGTCCACAGACGTGAATAAAAGTGGGATTTAACTCATGTAGTTTTTCTTGACCAAGAACCCAATAAGTATGTGTTTTGGTCTGGTGTGTAATGGCTCCAGATCACCTACCAAAAAAACAGATGCCCAGGAGGGATGGGACAAATGTGTTGTTTATGGCCACTAAACTTACAGAGGAAAGGAAAACGTGGCCAGTGATTCTTACATTTTTGTCCTATGAGGTTTAATTTTTTTTAGGGAGTTTTGTCCAAATATGTTTTCACTTTGTTCATCAATAGACTACTGTGGGTATAGAGGGATTATTTCGCTTTTATCCCCCTTTATAAATGTACTGCACTGAAAGGGTATCAAAACTCGTCACGTTCTAGACAAGACCAAAGCTAAACAATAATTACCAAACCTTAGACCAGGTCTGGCCAACCCGTGGCTCTCAGGGTGTGGGGAAACTACGACTCCCAGCATGCTATGAATTCATAGTTTCACAACACCCCGAGAGCCACGGGTTGGTTGGGCCTGCCCTAGACTTCTCCTCTTCCTCTTTCAGTTGTGTGTCCTAGGTGACTTGTCCTGTGGCTTTACTCCATAATAGGTAATACCTCGTTTCAAGACTGCTAATGGAGTGACTTGCTTTATCTGTCTTTTAACAAACCCTACGGAGTTGCCAACTGTGCCATGTGTAAGGGTAGACCTATTGGCTTGTAGCAACACGTGACCGGTAATGAAGGGTTGGTAGGGAGGATCGTTTCTCCTAAACTTATTCCAAAGCCTCTGATTTGATTTTTACTTCTCGCTTCTTTTATAACTTTATGCTTCTTTGTTTAGTTTTGTCTGTTTAGGATGTTTCGGAGTGCTCTGTTGCCTTTTCACTAACAAATGCGTCGTGCGTAGAACTTCTAGTTCTTTGTTACATGTTACTGAAATGTTTTACTAACGCTTTATAACACAGCTTTCCTTTGTTTTCACAATGCTATATCTTTCTCAAGCTTGACCAAAAATGTTTGAAAATCCAAAAAGTTTTTCGTTCTGTGGACAATCTTGTCTAACATCTGGTGGTCCGGAGTCCCGTGAATGTAGCCGCTCCCGTGCTCTCTCTTACCGCGTCACTGTGCTGCTTCTAAATGCCAGGGTCGGATTATCTGTCTTGTTTTGTTCATTTGTTTTTATTATTTTTTGTTTTCAATTTCCAGCCAAACCAAAGATTTCTCTATGATTGTATGAACTTAAAACAAACAAACAAACCAAAAAGGAAAAATAACTGTTGGAAGGAACAATAGATGTCTTCAGTTCCTGGATGACCTGCGAGTTTAGTAGAAGCTTAGAAGAGGGACGATAATATACTGTATAGGAACTGGCGGCCTTTGGGGTTTTTACGATCCCTGACTATCTCCTTCTGAGGTGCAACAAAAACAGCGAGTATGTTTGGCAAGCTCCCTTGACCTATCCCAGTCATCTCGCAGGTTACTCCATGGACTGAAGCTAAAGCTGGTACAATATTGGCTGCTCTGATTGGTGTTCTTCTAACCTTTCAGTTTTGGGGGGGTCTTGGTCCCCAAAAATAAAATCAAAAAAGCAATGCATACCATGACCTCCCCATTCTGTTTGGCCTAAGCCTTCATGGGTTGGGTGATGATTAATACACGCTGAGGTGCGTATCTTTTCCTGTCTTTACTGTCTGGTTGTGAGTCTACACTTTTTCTTCGACTACTAGAATAAAACCGTCCTGTCCCTCACAGGATTCCATCTCGATCAACGACACACAGCTTTTCCTCCTTGTCCGTGTCTGATTTATTCTTGGCACCACGTGCAACTATGCATTGTATTTGTGAATTTGTTGCGCTAGGCTAGTTACGATGCCTCTGATTTTTTAAAACTTTTTTTTTTTGGGGGGGGATTGTTGGGGTATCGCAAATGAAGGAACTTTTTACATGGATGTTTTTATTCTCGGTTGATTTACGGAGTGTTTGGTCGTAGGATTACTCAAGCTCTAGCCCAAAGCGAAATCCAAATGTTAATAATAATATTAGCCTGACGCAGATACCAAAGAGAATTTCTTTCCCACAGAACCTTAGACTTGTGTATTAAGTACCCAGCACTTGCATTAGTCTAACCTCAGTAATTCCAAAGCTTAGATGTATATTTTGATATATTTCTGGGATATAAAAATAAACAAAAAAACAATTGTTGTTGAATTCTTGTTTGTTTCAGTGTGATCCTCTAAACAAAGTCATAGCATGGACATGAACTGACCTGTCTTACTCTAAGTAGTTTGAAATAGTATTTTTGTATGTTTTGGGTGTGTCTGTGTGTGTATTAACATAACAGTTTTCACTGCCTAAATGTTCATATTAAAGAGAAAAAAAACTAAAAAAAAAAAAAAGTGGAACGTTCTAACTATGTACATAATATTCAATAATGAAAACGACATCAATGTATTGCTTCTGCTTGTATTTTACACTGATTACCAAATCCATCTTTGTGGCGTTTAAAGAGGCAGAACGCTGCTGTTTCTTTCACAGGCATTTTGAGTGTTCAATAGATATAGTTCTATCACACGCGTTTTGATCAGTCGTGAAAATAAATACTGTGCCAGCCATGTAAGAGAAGGCCTTTGGTCTTTGTTTTTTTTTGGGGGGTGGGATTTTTTAAATGAAATAAAATCACATTTATAAGTTAGCACTACAGAAAGCCATCCAGTTGCAAATAACAAATACTAAGTTCATTTGTTAGTAATTTGTTGGCTGGCTATAATGTACATAATCCAAGTGACCGCATCATGAATTTTTTTTAAATGCTTTTTCTATGTCATGTAAAAGAAACTCGGTGACTGCCTCTTTAAAATGAAATTGAATTTAAAAAAAAAAGGGTTTTCCTGAATTGGCCCATCCTCGTGCGAGCCAAGCCCTTGGAAAATTATGTAGAATACAATGTAACAGGATAAATGGTAGAATTCATGTACATGCATTTGTCTGCTGTAATTTTTTTTATATATATTAAACTTACTGTAACTGTACAGTTCATTTCTGTTGTAAACATCATTAAACCATTTTTCAAGTGTTTTAATACTGTGAGTTTGATCTGTCTTTAGACCAACGCGTTTTGGCAAATACATGTCACTCAGAATATTCTGGGGGCAAATGAGGGGAGATGGCTGGGCACCTGAATTCCATGATCCAAGTATCCCTCATCCCCAAAAGTTAATAAAAAGAACCTGCATTAATCCTTTTAATCTAATTTTCGCTAAATATTTACATATAATTCATATTAATCTAGGTGATTGGAGGATGGCGCTGTCTCTGTTGATCAGGATTAATAAAAGTTTGAAAGGAACAGTTGACGCACAAGATTGTGTGAAATCATGAAAGATGTGTATGGATCACAGTCTTCATTTGATCACCAAGCTGGTTACAAATGGTTTTATTGCAAGTGTATAAATATGCCACAGCATGAAACAATACCAAAGCCACGTGTGGATTGGCATACAACGGGCAAACTTTGTACAAACCATTTATAATAACAACATTTAGAATTCTCCCGAAAGGAAGCCTGTCAAGGTATATCTGCTATTACCTTGATGCTAGAGACAACTGATACAAAGCCTTATGTACACGTTAGGTATACAGCTATATTGGGTGACTGCATAGGGATATCCCATACAGTACAATGTCTAAACATGCAGAATAAACACACAACAATCCCTGCCCCTTACAAGCTCCATGAAGAGTGTGGCCGAACAAAAACTGAGCACCCTGCAAGACAATGCAAAAATTGGTGAAACGCGTCACCATTACTACTACAGGGCACATGCCCTGTTAAGAATGTAGCCTACTCTCCTGGAAAATCTGGAACAGTGGCTGAAATTCAAAAGTTTGTGGCCTCTTCTAACACATTTTCAATGGGAACGGTGCATCAGTGTTAAGGTAGGATTCAGCCATCTGCGGTTTCTTGTCTTCCCACGTACAGCCCAAACTTTCTGGAAAGTTTTGGATCAGGTCCATAGTATGTTTCTAGTGGATCTGGGTCCCCGAAGAGACCGGCCTTATTGCGATAGGCACGTTCACTACCAGCCCGTTACGAACTGGTTGGGATATTGATTGTTTATGCCTCAGTGAGGCATAGCAATCGATCCCCGGAGCACCGAACACGGTTCAGGGTTCCATCCCCAACCATTTCTCTAATCCTTACCCTAACACTCCCTTCCCCACAGCTTGACTCTAACCCCTTACCCCCACCCCGCCCCACACTCTGACCCCTAACCATCATAGACCATCTCTATGCTGTGACCCTATATACAACATAACTGACAAACTCAACTCTGAACTGATGATAGAAAGACCTGGACACAGAGTGCTGATGGAATTATTATTCACTCATTAAGGTAATCTGATGGCTGATCTTAAATGTCAATGATT
>WWET01001527.1:200218-213720 GCA_011038615.1 Limnodynastes dumerilii | reverse complement strand
TCTGTCTGTCTGTCTGTCTCATATTTATCTGTCTATCTATCTATCTATCTATCTATCTATCTATCTATCTATCTATCTATCTATCTATCTATCTATCTATCTCATATCTAATCTATCTATACACACACACACACACTATTAGCATTATTTATATCAGTATATATTATTGGTATCAGCATTAATTATAGCTATATATATATAGTGTATGTGTATATATATATATATATATATATATATACACACACACACAATATATATTCACACTAATATGTATCTATATAGATGTATCTAAATATACATGAAGAAGTTGCTTTACCGGGGCCCAGAATTTCTCTTGGCGGCCATGACCCTAAGACTCCCTTCCCTGCAGCATAGCCCTAAGAATCCCTCCCTGCAGCATAACCCTAAGACTCCCTCCTCGCAGCCTGACCCTAAGACTCCCTTCCCTGTAGCATAACCCTAAGACTCCCCTCCCTTAGGCTAACCCCCAATACTGCAGATTTCCCTGTAATACTCCCCTTGGTACAGCGGCACTTTCTGAATTAATGAATGGGTAAGTATGCAGAAAAATACATTCAGTATACTTACCCAATTATTAAAGAAAGTTACTAATTAGTCATTTTTTTCGAAATAGAGGCAAAAGAAAATAAGCTTTTGACTGCCTGTATTTTGTACGCAGACTGCATCCCCTGAAACACAACTAACAAGTAAATAAACGTATTTTTATATGAGAAACAGATGATCTTTTATTGGTAATTTTATTTCTCAGCAGAAGAGATAATAGACGTCTGTACTGAGCGACTGTTACGGAATAAGGATGACGGTGATTTCTGACAAGCCTGGGAATTGTACCTGAAATGTTTTATCTCTGGACACGGGTCATAAATAATCTAAAAGATCTTTCTGTAGAGAATAAAAAGTTTACACTGCACACAGCAGAAACCGATAAAACAGAGAAACTATTTTTATGTCATTTAAAAAAAAAAAAGATCTGTTTTTGAATTATATTTACTAAATTTTGGATTAAAAAAACTCATTGTGAGCTCATCAAACATCCCTGTCCTCACTAACACACATCTCCTGATACACTCTGTGGTGATGGAGACCCTGCTCCTTCCACTATATTACACACCACTCATCTCCTGATATACTCTGTGTGGCTGAAACCCTGCTCCTTCCACTATGTAACTCTCACTCATCTCCTGATATATTCTGTGCGGCTGTGACCCTGTTCCTTCCACTATATAACGCTCACTCATCTCCTGATATACTCTGTGCTGCTGTGACCCTGTTCCTTTCACTATATACCTCTCACTCATCTCCTGATATACTCTGTGCTGCTGGAGACCCTGCTCTTTCCACTATATACTCTCAGTCTGGCTTCCTCCTGCCTCCATTCCTCCTCCTCATATTATGTCACTGTCCCTGTCACATGCACCCTTTCCTCACTATCCCATCCCACATCTCCTGATATAATCTGTGCTGCTGGGAACCCTTCTCCTTTCCCTGTATAACTCCCCAGGATCTTCTGGAGAGAGAGGAGATCTAACATGTTGGGTACGTGTTAAAAATTGATCTACCACTGATAATTTTCTATTTTCTGTGTATCACATATTAACTTATCCAACCCACTATTACCCAATTATGTATAAAACACAGTAGAACTACAAATACCAGCATGCCTTCCTTACCAGAAACAAAAATATTCTAAGTCAAGTAATAAAAGAGGGATTGAAACTATGGGCCTGATCCAGAGGTACGCCGATGCGCTGTGCTTACTAAAGCACAGCGTATGGGCGTTCACTGACCTTGACACTCCCCCTGTGCGGGCGTATGGCCCCTTCATTACTCCGGCTGAAGGCTACCCTAACTTCAGCCGGCGTAAGGAAGGGGCCATATGCTCGCACAGGAGCGTATGGCCGCCTAGCCCGCCCTCCCATCCTCATTTAACTAACTCCCCCCGCCCACCTACACTAACCTGTACGTAGGGACGTCCCCTCCAGCGTCCTTACGGCGCTGCTACGGACGCCCGATCCAGGATCAGGCCCTATGTCTTCAATCTCCTGTAGTGCCTGGTACATTCTGCATTTGCTCCCAGAGCACCCGGCATTTTGCTGACCGTGTATATACAGAGAGCACAGTATACTCTAATCTCCAGAGCTGATAAAGGAGATTCAGGCATTTAATAAACTTTCTGTTCCCACGGCGCCACCTGCTGGCCTACTGTACATACCGCATGGACATAATGTACAATTGATGTTCAAATGATGGGATAAATAAGAACTGTTGACTGATGACTACCAATGGTTAGAAAAAGACTTTATCATCCTGTAGATATTACCCTTAGTTCATGTTTACACTGAATTCTGCTAGTTATAAGATATACAGATATTACTCATCTATCCAGAGCCAGATTGAGGGTCTGGGCTGAACATTTTTAAGGGCCCACACTATACAGTATGCTTTGGAGGAGAATGTCAGTCCCTGACAGTCATCCTTATGCACTGCAATGGGAGGCCTAGAAATCTGCAGTGTGTGGGGGGGCCTATTTTCAGATGGAGGCCTGGGACTGTAGTCCCATTAGCCCCATTGTTAATCTGGCCCTGCATTTATATTATGTTGTTGAACTTCTGATCATAGTTAGGAAATGAGAATAGAGAGATAAGAATAGGTGCTGCAAGTCACACCCCCCCCACTGACTGAGTACAAGACACCCCCCCCTCTCACTGAGTACAAGACATGCCCCCTCTGGCTGAGATCAAGACATCCTCCCCTCTGACTGAGTACAAGACACACCCACTCTGATATAAGACACGCCTCCTCTAGCTGATATAATACACACCTTCTCTGACTGATGCAAGACACGCCTCCTCTGGTTAATACAAGACACGCCTCCTCTGACTGTAACAAGACACGCCTCCTCTAATTGATACAAGACACGCCTCCTCTGATTGATACAAGACACGCCTCCTCTGATTGATACAAGACATGCCTCCTCTGATTGATACAAGACACGCCTCCTCTGATTGATACAAGACATGCCTCCTCTGATTGATACAAGACACGCCTCCTTTGATTGATACAAGACACAGCCATGTAAGGGAATTGTCATGGGTGTTACCTTGCGGCGTGCGTGCGTATAATTACGTACCTTCAAAAACGGATCTCTGAATCCGGTTCCTCGAGTTCATAACTTTCCTAAAGTTTTACTTTTAGGTTGAAACTTTGGGCTTGTCTCTTTTTTAATACTTCTGTAACGTTTTCTCCAATCCGCTAAGTAATGTCCTGAACGTGTCATTATTGTCACTCAGTGGTCCATTGCTACCTCCACTCACTCTATAGTAGTTACCGCTAACATGTTTCAAGTTGTAAGGTATTACAGATTAAAAGGAATTAATGGCGAAAGTTCCATTGTACCAGCCGGCCCTTTATGCAGCTCATTTGAATGTGTTTAATGAATCATAGATGATAAAATAATGCTTTCTGCGATCGGGATAAAGGACAGTGATATTCCCGCTGTGTATAAATGGCAAATAATCACTCTTAATGGAGCCTGATAACATGCATCACTAAACCAATTATACCGTGTACGCTAGAATGTCCTGATGCTAAACTGGCTTATCTCATCTAACATACTTGGATGTCATTGTTATGTGAGCATTTATAGTCTGTCCATGCCATTAATCCTGTTGGGATAAAAAAGGGTAATGATGAAAGTATAATCATTTTAGTGGAAACAGATTTTGTTTGGGGAGTAATCCCAGTGACAATAAAGCTGAATGTAAAAAGAGTTTGAAAAATCCCACGCAGAAAATGAGACTTTTGCCTCTGGATCCATCAGCTAATGCAATCTCTTCTGTACGTTTGCAGAATGACCACGCAAGAGGGTTAGCGGGGGAAGGGGGCCCCCTGTCGTCTACTGTGTGCACAGAACAACTGGCACTGGGCATGTACAGGAGGGATACTGCTCTGTATGCATGGGGGCTCATACATGCATACCTCCCAACATTACAAAAACCGGGACAAATAAGCCATGGTCACGCCCTAAACTCCACCCCTGGCCCCACCCTAACTGCACCCATTTCATTAAACCACACCCCCTTTGTCCCTTAGCGGGACAATTTGAAGGCGGGTGGGACAGTCACCCGAAACTGGAACTGTCCCGCTCATATCGGGACAGTTGGGAGGTATGTACATGTACAAGCTGCTGTGTAATGCAAAGAAAACTTTTTTGCATGTAATATGTGACTTCTGATAACATGAAAACATTTTATTATTGTGCAGATTTCGCCTTTATTCCTATTTTAGTTTGTTTGTCAAGCATTGCTCAATTTAAGGTTGTTGTTCTTGCCAAGATACGATACATGACACAAAACACTCACCACAAGTCACGCCTCCTCTAAATGGCACAGGACACACTTCCTCCAGGTGAGCATAAGACACGCCTCCTCTGGCTGAGCATAAGACACGCCTCCTCTGGCTGAGCATAAGATACACCTCACCTCCTCTGGCTGAGCATAAGACACGCCACCTCTGGCTGAGTACACGCCTCGCCTCCTCTGGCTGAGTATAAGACATGCCTCCTCTGGCTGAGTATAAGACATGCCTCCTCTGGCTGAGTATAAGATACGTCTCCTCTGGCTGAGTATAAGACACGCCTCGCTGAGTATAGGATGAATGTAAGACACGCCTCCTCTGGCTGGTTATAAGACATGCCTCCTCTGGCTGAGTATAAGACACGCCTCCTCTGGCTGAGTATAAGACACGCCTCCTCTGGCTGAGTATAAGACATGCCTCCTCTGGCTGAGTATAAGATACGTCTCCTCTGGCTGAGTATAAGACACGCCTCCTCTGGCTGAGTATAAGACACGCCTCCTCTGGCTGAGTATAAGACACGCCTCTTCTGGCTGATTATAAGACACGCCTCCTCTGGCTGAGTATAAGATACGCCCCTTCTGGCTGAGTATAAGACACGCCTCCTCTGGCTGAGTAAAAGATAAGCCTCCTCTGGCTGAGTATAAGATACGCCTCCTCTGGCTGAGCATAAGACACGCCTCCTCTGGCTGAGAATAAGATACGCCTCCTCTGGCTGAGTATAAGACACGCCTCCTCTGGATACGTCTAATCTGGGACATGTTGAAAGTTTCGTTTATTTTACTGGAGAGCTCACCATTTCTCCCTTCATTCTGTGCCTCTAGTGTTTGTTTGGTGTTACTGCAGTTGGCCGCGTCTGCTCTGACTATCCCACACATAGTATGATTACAGACACAAAGCACTCACCTGTTTGATATTAAGACCGCTGTACTCTTCGTTCCTCTTGTTGCTCTGCAGATCCTAAAATATAAAACACTCACATGTTCAGTACAGAATATTTCATAGGTCTTACTGTTCTCTTTATTTATTATGTATCGATACAATCAATGCGTTAGAATTGCGGTCACTACACACAGGAGATTCCGGAAACATTAGCGCAGCCTCCGCTGTCTGTACCCATCATTAGCAATCACCCATTAGTGGCCTAGCCATTGTTTTTAGACCTGGTGACCTGTATGACCGCCAGATTCCCAGGGTTATAATAGTTCCCCGTTCTTCCTGATGTCTAAACCTCTATTATTTTCGCTTCCCCGGATGATACTTACGTGATACACAGAATTGTCCGCATTATTCGCGTTCTTCTGTGGAGAGAAGAGAGACGAGAGTATTAGTCACAAACGTGAAGCATCCTGAATCTCACAAGTAGACTGTCCCGGGCCCCATAGCCAAGAGGCAAGACCCAGGTCTGGAGGTGCAGGCAGCTGGCAGAAGTTGGCAGCTTAGGGCAGCGCTGGGCGCTGTTTATAAATACACTACCAACCTCTGACAGCTTAGAGCTCCTTGAGTGCAGGGGAGTCAGCTACCACTGGCCCCATCTCTCCTCCGGCCAGTGGCCCCTTGAGGAAACCAGACAGCACCTTGTTATTTAAGTAGAACCAGGATATTGACTAATGTGTGAGAGTCAACAAAAGTATGTCTTTATAGAACATAGCTCACTAGGATGGTGTATGTATTGGGTGGTGGTCACTACGATGCTGTATGTATTGGGTAGTGGTCACTAGGATGCTGTTTGTATTGGGTGGTGGTCACTAGGATGCTGTTTGTATTGGATGGTGGCCCCTAGGATGCTGTTTGTATTGGGTAGTGGTCACTAGAATGCTCACTCCTTTTGTTAAGGTTCTTTATTCTGTAGTTCGTTTACATATTATTGGTACCTATACTTGATGTCACCCACATGTGACCTCTTGCAGATTTTTTCCAGGGTCACATTAGTTCCCTATCCACCCCTGCATGATAAGAAATTAGGACAATTTGGGGTCCTGGATCCAGAAAAGTGGGTGTTTTCCAACCAACTCGCACTGGAAACTGACTTTGCATGTAACCAAGCAACCTGATCAGAGCGCAATTTGCATAAGTCGCAGTAATGGCGCAGAGCGCACATTTCTCTCTATTACGGTATTGTGACTCATGGTACATGTGGGGCTTATTCTATCTCCACGATGATGGGATTAGGCACGAATGGCACTTATTTCCATCTACCACGATAGCTGAACATCACGGATTAGATCTCACACTTCTATGGGGCGCGAGATAAAATCTGTGATGTAAATTTGCGCAATGTGGCGTTCCGGAGAATTGAATCTACCCTTGTGACTTTTTTCTCCCAGCGGATGTCAGCTCGGAGCTAGAAGCACTTTTGGGGCACTTTGCCGGCAGTTGACCGATACTGGAACAACTCCGGGTCTCGCGCCGCTGAGTGTTTGTGTTTTGTGTTGGTGACAGCTGCAACCTTTGCTGGGAACACATCAGACGATGCGAGAAGCGTCTGTAAGTCTCTGCGCCATTCCTCTGCCGAGTACAAAGCGGAGCGACGCTCAGACTCTGCATTTCAAAGTCACAAGAGGCTTTTTGTTGTTTGTTTTCCTCTGTGGCTGCGCCGTGTGATGTCTCGTAGCCTTGGCGTCTCGCCGTACCTTCAGTAATGCTCCTGTACCCAGCCGTGGGAGGAAGGCATCGGAGATGCGGCATTATGGGATCAGTTACTGCATTGAGATGGCGTGGAACGGGTGGAAATCTGACAGCAAGCTCCCCCGAGGTTACACTTAGCCTCAGCTACAGTCTCCCCTCCTCATCCTTTCATCTGTCAGCGCAGCGGACTCCGGCCAATTACAGGCTCTGACACAATCTGATGCACGTCACCCCAGCGGCCGCAGACAATGTAACACGTAGAGGAGAAGACGATGGGAAGACTGGTGCTTTCTCCACAGACGCCTGATCGGTTCTCCGTGCGCTCTCTGTATGCTTGGAAATCGAGGAGTCTGCAGGGAAGAGGGGACAGTCTCCCTTTCGTTCCCCTCTCTCGTGCCCATAACCCTACTCTAACGTCTCGCTCCGTCCAATCGCAGATCTCTGCGGAACGGCTTATTGTTCTCCTCGGCACTGTCTTGCGGGGATCAGGCATGCAGGAATCAAGAGCCCACTCCCTGCGGATCTCCTGGCGTACGGAACTGGGTTCCATATTATAATAGATTCATAGCGTAAGATCTGGAGGGAGGTGGTATGCTTGTATTGTAATAGAATCAAATATTATATTATATTATAATCACATACAATTTACACGTGAATACAATAAATAATGTACCGCTCGCTTTCCTCCCGTTTGATTTCCACGAATGTTCAGCTCATCGTAGCTAACTTGGCTTTTCTTATTCACCTTCTGAAAAGAATAATCACAATGACGTTACATAAATTAACACACACACACAAACACACGAAACGTCCCCGAAAGCATAAAGCAGGGTTGCCGACTCTCCCGGAATGTCCGGGAGACTCCCGAAATTCGGGCAGTTGTCCTGGTATCACAGGAGAGCCGGCAAAGTAAAGTTGATCGGATTCTCCTGTAGACACGTAGACAGGATGAAAGCTCAACTAACACGAGATTTATTATTTATTGTGACTTGTGCTAGAAGACATCACACAACTCTAATACTATTATATTACTAATACATTATTACACAGATACTGACCAGTCTTACTATTACACTGTTATTTATACTTGTACTAGGAGACATCACCTCTCATCTCTAATACCCCTTTCACAACACCACCTCTGAAAAATCTGGGTTTTTCCTGGGCGTATTGCCGGGTCAAAAAAAAATCAGGGTTTTATAAGTCCACAAAAACCCGGGAAATTCCTGGGTCTGACCCTTTCACATCTCCACTGAATATCCCGGGTCTGCCCTGTCAAGCAACTGTCAATCAGCCTTAAGAAGAGCTCTTATTGGCTGAAAAAAATAAAGGGGACTTGAAAAAGAGGACCTGAAAGGAGACAGGGTGCATTTTCAGTACTTATAGGCCTCCTTTCTGGTCCGTCTGCCTGCAGTTCCACTATTCACCACTATGAGCTTAGTACACGCAAGTCCCCTTTCTGGTCCGCCCACAGGCTCCCCAGGTCGTGTGCGACCCAGGAAAAAACCCTTATTTATTCCCGGGTCTGAATCCTGGGTCATTAGACCCGGGTAGCTGGAAAAGGGACGTTTCACATCACCAACAAATACCCATGTTTTTGGCCAAAAACCTGGGTATTTGGTGGTGATGTGAAAGGGGTTTAATACTGTTTGAAATCCCCCTCCCTCTTTCTGCAGTCCATCATGATTTTTCCCAGATGTAGCTTTCCTCCTATTTTTCTTTTATTTTCGATCTCAGTATCCGGTTCCATAAGAGAGAGACTGTTACTTACATCGTACCCATCTTCATTCAGTCCAGCGTCCATCACAGGCGTCTTTACCAGCTGTAGGAGATGGAATACAACAACTATTATTTATAATAAAGCATGTGCTGTGCTCTGGATTATATACAATCAACCTGTGGCTCTCCAGGCAGTGGCGCACCCAGGGGGAGGTTTCTGGTTCCCCAAAAGCCCCCCCCCTCCAACCCAATTGAAAATAAAAAAAAATATATTGAAAAATGAGGAAAGGGGGCGTGGCTTCGCAGCCATATGAGGCAGACTGACATGGAGGAAGATGGTCCTGACCTGTGCTGCAATAGGGAAGCAGGTGAGGATGGCGAATGGCTCACAACAAATTCAACAGCTCTGGTACATTGTGTAATGTGCTCTACTAATGCATTGTATACTGCTATTACTATTACATCTGTGCATTGTGTAATGTGCTCCACTAATGCATTGTATACTGCTATTACTATAACATCTGTACATTGTGTAATGTGCTACTAATGCATTGTATACTGCTATTACTA
Source organism: Limnodynastes dumerilii (assembly GCA_011038615.1). Taxonomy (NCBI): domain Eukaryota; kingdom Metazoa; phylum Chordata; class Amphibia; order Anura; family Limnodynastidae; genus Limnodynastes; species Limnodynastes dumerilii. The sequence continues at coordinate 204,429 of WWET01001527.1, read as the reverse complement.
TAACATCTGTACATTGTGTAATGTGCTACTAATGCATTGTATACTGCTATTACTATAACATCTGTACATTGTGTAATGTGCTACTAATGCATTGTATACTGCTATTACTATAACATCTGTACATTGTGTAATGTGCTACTAATGCATTGTATACTGCTATTACTATAACATCTGTACATTGTGTAATGTGCTACTAATGCATTGTATACTGCTATTACTATAACATCTGTACATTGTGTAATGTGCTACTAATGCATTGTATACTGCTATTACTATAACATCTGTACATTGTGTAATGTGCTACTAATGCATTGTATACTGCTATTACTATAACATCTGTACATTGTGTAATGTGCTACTAATGCATTGTATACTGCTATTACTATAACATCTGTACATTGTGTAATGTGCTACTAATGCATTGTATACTGCTATTACTATAACATCTGTACATTGTGTAATGTGCTACTAATGCATTGTATACTGCTATTACTATAACATCTGTACATTGTGTAATGTGCTACTAATGCATTGTATACTGCTATTACTATAACATCTGTACATTGTGTAATGTGCTACTAATGCATTGTATACTGCTATTACTATAACATCTGTACATTGTGTAATGTGCTACTAATGCATTGTATACTGCTATTACTATAACATCTGTACATTGTGTAATGTGCTACTAATGCATTGTATACTGCTATTACTATAACATCTGTACATTGTGTAATGTGCTACTAATGCATTGTATACTGCTATTACTATAACATCTGTACATTGTGTAATGTGCTACTAATGCATTGTATACTGCTATTACTATAACATCTGTACATTGTGTAATGTGCTACTAATGCATTGTATACTGCTATTACTATAACATCTGTACATTGTGTAATGTGCTACTAATGCATTGTATACTGCTATTACTATAACATCTGTACATTGTGTAATGTGCTACTAATGCATTGTATACTGCTATTACTATAACATCTGTACATTGTGTAATGTGCTACTAATGCATTGTATACTGCTATTACTATAACATCTGTACATTGTGTAATGTGCTACTAATGCATTGTATACTGCTATTACTATAACATCTGTACATTGTGTAATGTGCTACTAATGCATTGTATACTGCTATTACTATAACATCTGTACATTGTGTAATGTGCTACTAATGCATTGTATACTGCTATTACTATAACATCTGTACATTGTGTAATGTGCTACTAATGCATTGTATACTGCTATTACTATAACATCTGTACATTGTGTAATGTGCTACTAATGCATTGTATACTGCTATTACTATAACATCTGTACATTGTGTAATGTGCTACTAATGCATTGTATACTGCTATTACTATAACATCTGTACATTGTGTAATGTGCTACTAATGCATTGTATACTGCTATTACTATAACATCTGTACATTGTGTAATGTGCTACTAATGCATTGTATACTGCTATTACTATAACATCTGTACATTGTGTAATGTGCTACTAATGCATTGTATACTGCTATTACTATAACATCTGTACATTGTGTAATGTGCTACTAATGCATTGTATACTGCTATTACTATAACATCTGTACATTGTGTAATGTGCTACTAATGCATTGTATACTGCTATTACTATAACATCTGTACATTGTGTAATGTGCTACTAATGCATTGTATACTGCTATTACTATAACATCTGTACATTGTGTAATGTGCTACTAATGCATTGTATACTGCTATTACTATAACATCTGTACATTGTGTAATGTGCTACTAATGCATTGTATACTGCTATTACTATAACATCTGTACATTGTGTAATGTGCTACTAATGCATTGTATACTGCTATTACTATAACATCTGTACATTGTGTAATGTGCTACTAATGCATTGTATACTGCTATTACTATAACATCTGTACATTGTGTAATGTGCTACTAATGCATTGTATACTGCTATTACTATAACATCTGTACATTGTGTAATGTGCTACTAATGCATTGTATACTGCTATTACTATAACATCTGTACATTGTGTAATGTGCTACTAATGCATTGTATACTGCTATTACTATTACATCTGTACATTGTGTAATGTGCTCCACTAATGCATTGTATACTGCTATTACCATTAGATCTGTTCCTGCAATATAAAACTACTCTTTTACTGTGTGAAAGAAGTAACTTATAAATCACCTATAAAAGAAATATCAGAACAGGACTTGTTACAGCCAATAACCAAAGCAATTCCTTAATGTAGAATTTTTTTATTATTTTCAAATCTACATTATAAACGTCCTGCTTTCACAGAGAACGTTACTGGACGTCTTAAATCTTGGCAGTCACATAGTACGACCATATTATCAGTATTGTCATTCTACATATAATTTATTATTTAACAGTGCATCGTATTAAGTAGCTCTTCACAATTTTACACACATCAACCTCTGAAGCATTACAGTCTAAGGGCTGGATCCTGGGCTACGTCCGACAGGGGAACTACACATGGCAATGGCGTAATTCCCCTGTCAAGAAGGTTTTAAGCATTTGCACAACCTTCTTACGCTGGAGTGGTGGCCGGCGGAAGTAACGTACATTACGTACGTGGACTGTTACGTAAAAGGGGCTGTCCCCCCTTTTACGTTTGGCGTATATAGGCATTTAAATTAGGGCTCGGGACGGGGGGAAGCAGCGTTACGACAAAGTCTGCGCTCGTAAGTCATAAATGTTAAGGTAGGAATCTGGACACGTAAGCGGGAGTGCAGGGGTCGTAACTGGATTCAGCCCTAATTCCCTAACATACACTCACACTCACACACACTCACAGGCTAGGGGTATTTTTGCCTTGTGCGGCAGGACAGTGGGGGCGGGTCAGGAGAAGAGCTTGGGTGGGGCGGGGCGGAGCTTATCTGTCCATTTTCAGGCTCCAGAATGCTTGCAGCTATGCTAATATACCCCACATGTATCACAGGCATTACAAACCCCCCTGCGTCTGCCACTGTCAGGTGTTATGAAACTACAAGTCCCAGCATGCTTTGTCAGGTATTAGCTATGGCGATGCACGCAAAGCATGCTGGGACTTGTAGTTTTACAACACCTGGAGAGCCACAGGTTGGCCAGGGCTGAAATAATGTATTAATCCTTGGCGATGGTTTATGGGAGCACAGACAATAGGTTTCTGGAGCCTCTCTGCCTTTAGATATTTTAGAATATATTATTTAATGACATGTTCCCACTATCATGTTTGTATTAATCAGGGCTGCCGACTTTTTAAAGCTTCCCTTTAGGAGAACCCAGAAGGAAGCCATAGGTTTCTGCAAGGGGTGGGGCTTAATGATACGATTTATGCAAATCACAGCATTAAGCCCCGCCCCTGTCAATCACTTATGTAATCTCTAGTGTTCCAGGGGATGGGCAGGGCTTGATGACATCTTCAAGCCCCGCCCATCCCTAGTAACGCTAGGGATTACAAAAGTTATTGATGGCTGGTGGAGGCGGCAATCCTGGCTTTAATTGAGTGAGGGGACAGACATTTCTCTAATTCTGCCAGTGCTGAATTTATCTCTGCGCTGGATACGTAACGCAGATCTGTACAGCGGCTCGGATAAAGTGAACACGTCCTCTCACCCTCTCTCTGAAGAACAGCGCAGTAATGACGATGGCGTAGAGAAGCAGCACGCCGTCCAAGATGTAACAGATACGCGGATCCGTCCAACCAAAGATTTGCGCATCTGCGGAAGAGAGTGAAGAGTTAACCAGTACAGCAATCCAAGGAGATCGTTTAATAACTAAATCCCGTGTCACTGCCCTGATCAATGTGATGGATTGTGGGAAAACCCGCAGCAGACCTTCCAACATGACCCATTCCACCAGGTATACAATACTCCGCTCCTGAGTTTTTTACTGTCACTCACCTGGTTTTAATGAATTAACTGATGTTTGAAAAACACTTTTCTCTTTAATACAGGAGGTTACCAGGGTTACCGTCAGAATTTGTGAGGCCTGGTGCACATCCGTAAGACCTCACCCCTATGTGATGTCATCTGTGACAGTGGGCCTGATCCTGAGCTACGGTCGCCGTCGCTAGTACGGCGGCCGTAGCCGTACTGCGCATGCGCCGGGCAGATGTTACGACTATGGATCGTAGATCGGGCGTCCATAGTAGCGCCGTAGGGACGCTGGAGGGGAAGTCCTC
>WWET01001527.1:150414-164632 GCA_011038615.1 Limnodynastes dumerilii | reverse complement strand
ACTACGTTTGCCGTACGTTTATTCGCGGAGCGTATTTTCGTGCGCGTAAATTCGTTACACTCCCCTCGGCACACCCCTTGAACGTACGTATTTTGTCAAGATACAAACCCTACCTTAACTTTTTCCAACGTAACCGCAGTCATACGCACGCGTACGTATGGGTTAGACGTATTTACGCAGCTAAGCACGCCCATACTGTACACTTTAAATACAACCCCCCACCTACTTCACGTATTTCAGACGTATTTTTGACGCACGTAAAATTGGAACGCTCACACGAAAGTATTTACGTGACAAATACGTGAATGGCCCATACGTTCACAATTACGCTACGCTATTGAGCGTATTTTCTATGGTGCGCATGCGCAGTACTTACAAATACGCAATTTTACGTCTCCGCCATGCGTAAACTCGCTCTGAACCGTTGTTCTGGATCAGGCCCATATTCTTTATTTTATAGATGAAGTAAGAGGCTAATCAAACAAAAGCAAATCTGCACCTTAGCAAAATCATGTGGAACAGCCAGGGAAGACACATTTAAAGGACCTGATCCAGGGCATTTGGGGCTGATTCAGAGCTGCTCTTTCACCTTTTATAGGTGCATGTGTAGACCTGAGTAATACCACACTGAACTGTAATGGGAGGCAAATTTACATTGTGAACGTAGAATTAGAATTGAGAGGTGAAGTTAAAAGGTAAATGGCATAGTCAACGCTGACACCCCCGTCAGTCAGGCACGGCTTAATGCAATAAAAACACAGAGGCCCAGATTCAGAGCTTTGTGTAAGTGTAAGGTGTAAGTGTAGACCTGAGCAATATCATGTTGAACTGCACGGGAAGGCAGATTTAAATTGTTGCATAGATTAAACATAAAGCTATACTGTATTTGAGTTCAGTGCGCTAAAGAAAAGCATTTTCCCTGCATGTTAAAGATTCAAGATTAATGAGTACTCCGCACTTGGTTTAGCTGAGCTGTACACTGGCACCTGTTTTACCCTTACTCCCAAACTCTGAATCCAGGCCAGAGGCAATAGCTGCCTTTAAAGGAAATATGGTTTATTATATCCGGCCGAATTAGAAACTGATGACTACTGATTAGTCATCTAGCTGTAAAGACGTTGCCCAAATAGCAGATGGGGTGGGGGTCAGCGCATACGTTAACACTTCCCCCTTTGTGCCAACACCATTTCTGACCCCCCACTTCTACCACCGATCATGCACCGTCCAAACAGAAGGAAGAAACATGAAAACTAAACATCACTTTAAGGGAGCTTATTGCAGAACAGAGAGGAAGCCCTTCCAGTCATTTATTTAATTATGATAAAGATTTCAAACATAAATCAAATTTATTCCAGGTTTCTTTTTTTTAAGCAAAAGCAAATCCCTTGAAAAATTCTATTCTATGAAAAAATGTCTGAGAAAAAAATGTGTGGCAACACGCAGTTACTTTGGGTTCGGACGATAAATTGTCCGTATCGTGCAGTGAACACAGCGTGTTCCATGTCTCAGTCTTGTCTTAGAATGTGTTAGATGTGCTGAGCTGTGTTCTTAAGACCAGGTTCTTTCATTAAATTAAGATCTCGGCTCCCGTCTTCCACTTACACCAGGCCTGAGCAGGTACAAGATATTAGGAGAAAGCGCAGGGAATCCGCGCTGTTACATCACTAAAACGTCTTCTCATTTAAATAGAGTGGGGCACTTTCTACTAGCGCACGGAAACATAGCTTTAAGTGAAGCTCTGCATCAGACCCACTGTTTTGCACATGCCAGTATTTTGCTTGGGAATTATTATTATTATTATTATTTATTTATTCATTCAACTTTTAGGAGTTTGTTTTGTCATAGTATTTATTTTTAAATTTGTTTTTTTTTTCTTTTAAAAGGTATGAGACCGGATCCACACCTTGCACTTATTCCGGGGGGAAGCACTGCTCGCTTGTACTTAAATTTAATCCTATGGAACTAAGTTCCGTAAGATGGTAGTTACATTAGCAAAGCCATCATGACATCTAGAGGGTAAATGTGCCGTCCAGGCAAACAGCCCAAACATAAAACAACAAAGCAAACAATAAAATGGCATGGGACCGGATCCAGAGTACGTCAGCCAATTACGTATGCAAGGTGCCTGATCCAGACCTACGCCGACGCGCCGTGCTTAGTAAAGTACAGCGTATCGACAGGTACTTCCCCAGACACTCCCACCGTCCCAGCATATTTTCCCTCGCTTACACCGGCTGAAGGCTACACTTCAGCTGGCGTAAGCGAGGGAGAATACGCTCGGACAGGAGCGTGTTAACTAAAACCCCTCCCTCCCTCATTAAACAACCTCCCCTAGCCCACCTACACCAACATTTGCGTAGTAACGGCGAGGAACGCCCCCTCAGCCGTTACTACCCTGATACTACGGACGCCCAATCCTAGATCGGCCGTTTCTGTAGTTATGCCGGCCAATATTTGGTCTGCATATGCGCCGATCGGCATTTCAGCCGACCTTACGCTTACTCCCTACGTATTACCGCCGGGCAGCGTAAGGCTGGATCAGGCCCAAGGTGCTTAAGCGGCCTGATGTGATTGGAGGGCGCATGCTGTTCCGCTAGTGTTACTTAGTTCCGTACGATGCCCTTTCAGAAGAAAATGGGCTGTGCTTCCCCTCCGCTCGCTAAGGTGGGCGGGGGGAAGCATGGTAATGGTAACGTGTGGGAGGGGTATCCATACAACCGCTGATCCACACGCTATAGTCTGGATTCCCCCCTACAATGTCCTGGTAAGATCTTATGCAATACAAAAAACTAGGACTACAGTCATTTAAGCTGCTGTGATATCACCAACTCCACCCTGTCTGGGAACCCACCAATCCACAGAGCACATCTTAACACAGCTGCCAGTCTCTCTCTCTCTCTCTCTCTCTGCTGTGTTAGGGCAGCACAGGACCCCTGAACACCCCATCATGTTTTTGTTACAGATGTAAGAATATGGAATCACACAATGTAGGCGGCTAAGATAAATGTGGGACTAGCAGTAAACAAGCTGTGAAGTGGATCAGTCTCTGGCCACCTGGATATTTTACTCTCTACACCACTTAAACGACATCTGACATCTGCAATGGAAACAAACGCAGCATTTCCCATACGTAGCCTAGTTTCATTTGTCTCTGAGGAGGGTGATAATATCACGTCTTCCCTCACTGCTGTCTATTCTTTTTTAAGTAATGTGGCATGCTGGTACTGGTAGTTCTTTGGTGGGGGGCACCCCTCTAGCACAGGACTCTTCTATGAGTGCAGGATGTAGATATTTAGGATCCCCCCCCCTTATACACCCCCAGATATGTTATGTACATCAGTCAGTCACAGCTGCGGATTTTCCTGTTCTCACTATTACTTTTATTTCATGATTTTTGTATCTCCCTGCAGAGACCTTAATCGGGGTCTGAGGACTGGCTACAAGGGGCTGATCCAGAGGTGAGCGTGCATCTGATCGCCTATCTTGGCGTGATTTTTCACTGTGCATGCTCACAAACAACAATCACGCAATCGCACCCCCATGCGGAGCCCCATGCACAACGCAAGCTGCGGCGGCTTGTGTGTTCTGCGGGGTGTGTGGAGAGACGGAAGAGGAGGTTGGACGTAGCCAAAGAGCAAGGGCACCCAATACAGAGCCGAAGACAGATGGAAGGAATGAGAACAGGTTACGTCAAAACATTTGCACCAGACACAGGTCTAAGCAGGCCTCGTAACAGAAATCTTGGGGCTTTACAGGTCTTTATATAGCACCAGCAGATTACGTAGATTGCTTTGCTGATACCAATATGTATTATGTTCCCTGAGGAAAGGTTGCAGTAAACCTGAAACGTTGGACTTGTACAACTCATCTTCTAATATCTTTGTAGTCCGAAAGTGCCACACTTTCACACACACACACACACACACACACACGTATAATACTACAGTAAACAAAATGAATATTGTTCAGATTAATTATCCCTGTATTTGTTTTGTTTGCTGCATAATTATGCATTTACGCTTTATATATAATTTATTTATTTGATTTATTTATTTACAGGTCTTTATATAGCACCAGCAGATTACGTAGATTGCTTTGCCGATACCAATATGTATTATGTTCCCTGAGGAAAGGTTGCAGTAAACCTGAAACGTTGGATTTGTACAACTCGTCCTCTAGTATCTTTGTAGTCTGAGAGTGCCACACTTTATATATATATGTATGAAAAATACTATATAAAACAGGAAACTTTCTCCAGCAGCACTAGCTAGGGATAACCTTTTTACATATTTTTTTAAAATATAATCTTAAATATAAAAAAAAAACCCCCGCCAGGCTTTCCTTATACTGTGGTCAGTAGAGAGTCCCCAGCCAGCAGCCGGTGTGAGGAGAGGAACATCCTCTCACAGTGTGTGAATGAGTCACCCCTGACTGCCATTGATTGTCTCTCTCTGCAGCCAGCAATGACTCATAGTCTAAAGCCGTTCATCTTGTCAGTGAGGGTTTAAGTCTGCAGCCATGGAGTGCCGGGCCCCTCAGAACGTTAGGGCCCGGGACATATGTCCCCCAGGTCGAGGGTCTGGGTCTAAGTCCATTGTGTAGGTATAAAATATTTTATAAATACATTGAAAATATAAAAAAAAAGTTATATTCTTCCCCCTCAAAAATTGATATTGTTTTGGTGTATTTCCATATCCTCCATTTCCAGTATACATTGCAGTGCACTTGCACAACATCTATGGCCAAATAGCTGAATTATGATTGGCTGCTTTGTGGCCATACACTACATAGTCATTGAGCTACCATTGTGCGCACATTTGGATGGTGTGTAGACAAGTGATGTGAGTATACGTACGGGAAGCCGCATTCATTTTAAATAATGAAGACAGTGTATTAAACAGTAAATCTGATATAATATCAGTGTGTAGCCTTATAATGATGATACATTAAAGGCTGCTGGAAAATAAATAGCAGCTAAAGAGTAAATACTGCACAAAGTTTCACTGTTACAGCTTATTAATAAGAATGTTTTGCAGCCTCATCTGATAATACACCCTGGGACATACTGTACCAATATATTCAGGGTTGCCGACTGTTAAAGGCTCCCGGAGTGAAGCCATAGATCCATGCAGGGGCGGGGCTTAACTGCGCGATTTCTGCAAATCGCATCATTAGGCCCTGTCCCTGACTATCAATTACCCCTTTAGGGGTTTCACAGAGATGGGGGTGGGTCTTGATGACGCTAGGCAGGGGGGCAGGAAACCACGGGCCTCAAGTCCCTTGCGGGAGATTTGCCGGCTCTCCCGGGATACCGGGAGAACTGCCTGAATTTCGTGGGTCTCCTGGACATTCTGGGAGAGTCGGCAACTATGATTATATTACAACCACAAAGCAAGATATCAGTGCGGGCAGGAAATACACCCTCATCTCCAGGACTCTTAATCTGAACAGGGACCACCTGGGAAAACAGGTTTACACAACCAACTCTGACTGAATATTGGGGGGAACTTCCTGACTCCCTGAAGAGCGGGTGATCTCCCTGAAGAGCGGGTGATCTCCCTGAAGTGTTGGCAATCTCGCTGATATAGATTCAGTTCCAGAAGTCATAGACCATCCAACATGACCCATTCCAATAGGTACAAAATACTCAGCTCTCAACAATCAGTTACTATGGTAACCAACTGTGTTAAATAGAAAAATGTTTTTCAAACATCTGTTAAGTCATTAAAACAAGGTGAGTGACAGTTGGAAGCTCAGGCGCGGAGTATTGTGTATCTAATGGAAGGGGTCATGTTGGAGGGTATGAACTCATTGCGGTATGATGACAGAATTTAAAAATTGTCTACTATTTCCCTGCACTGAGGTCTATGGAGGCGGCCATTTTCTTGGAGACCAAGATGTAATTAAAGACTGGCCGCTATCTCAGGGTTGCCGACTTTCTATTTTTGTCCTCCTGGAGGTCTCAGAGGGAAGAAACAGATCCAGGAAGTCAAGGAGATCACCCGCTCTTCAGGGAGTCAAGGAGATCCCTCACTCTTCAGGGGGTCAGGGACATCACCCACTCTTCAGGATGAATATCAGGGAGAGTTGGATAGATAGTTTTATTCTGTCATGTTATATTTTTACACTGTGTCTGCTGCAGAAACCGTCCAGTTCTTAGGCTGCGGTCAGAGCGAGTAACTCAGTGGCCACATTCTCAGAAGTGTTGTGCAACGTATCTACAAAACCACAAACCAAGACTGACCTACATCGCACTGCGCACTCCTCTCACAGGGGGCTCCTCCTCAGCCCCATCGCTTGCTAAAAACCTCTAACTACTGTAATAGATAAGACCAGAATCACTCATCAGCGTTGACCAAACCAGCCGATAATTCCAGCAAACGCCCCATTTTTCATAAAAGCGTTGGACTCCATTTTTTTGTAAAAATCCCCCTATCATGAAGATTACAGATATACAGATAACGCCATCAATCCTGATCTACATAGCTTCAAAATCTATTAACAGTCAGCTCCCGGCGTCGTTGGGGGTATTTTCTGGCTCCAGGAAACTTCCTTTCCCCTGCCGATCGCTACTTCCCTGCGGCAAAAGATTGGCGGTTTATTTATTGGCTTACTTAAAGTCTCCGACAAACGCCGTCTGACCGTTTGCATCACAGCAAATATTTTGCATAGCTGCTGATTTTAATCTGAGATCCTGGGCCGGATTCACGGATCCGTTAGGTAAAGGTACGCAATTATACGCAAGTACGTCGCAAGGCCACACCCATGACACCCCCCTCCTACAGACGGGTTATCAGTGGCTTACGCCTCCATAGGGCTCCCTTATCTCCATCATTATATATATCATTTACGTGCGTATAATACTTATGTACGTGCGTATGTCATTAACTGCGCTCTAAATAGGTCATTTCAATGCCCCCCACACCCACTTTCAAGTAACTTTGTACGTGCAGATTTCAACCACGCCCCTTCACACGTACGTCCCCGAGTGCGATTCGCAAGTACGTGTCTAATGGACTTCCGTGCGTAAATTCAAAGTAAATTGCATAAGTAAAGTTACTACGCATGCACAGTTCATCCGATCCTAACAATACGCACGGAACTCCGCAGAAAAATGGATCTGTGAATACGCCCCCCTATCTGTATACGTGTTAATAGTCATTAATAGAAACATAGAAAGTGACGGCAGATAAGAGACACACGGCCCATCCAGTCTGCCCAGTTGTTTATTTAAAACTATACTGACCCTAGACCCTATTTACCCTCAATTTAGTTTGAGATTTAGGATTTTTTTTTTTATATTTATCTCTAGCCTGTTTAACCTGTTCTCCGGTTACCTCTACCCCCTCAGATGGGAGATTATTCTACGTATCAACTACCCTTTCAGTGAAGTCATTTTTCCGCACATTTCCTCTGAATCTACCGCCCTCCAATTTATATTCATGTCGTCGTGTTCTAATACATTTATTCCTTTGAAAAATGCCCCCTCCTGTACCTGGTTACACTCCTTGATATATTTGTACATATACATATAAACACATGAAATCAAGAAGAATATGTAATCTCTGAGACAAATATGTCTTTCATTCTATATTGTAGGATTTGTCGCTCTCACTAAAGAATATCAGGAGAAATTGTATTCACTCATCGAGCAGTATATAGAGTGTAAAACATCTAGACCAGATACGGGCAATTATTGGAGAAAACCTTATCAGGATGTTTGATCCCGTCTTACGGATAAGAATAACAGAGAGTGGAGACGTATTTGTTTGGGGATTGTTCACGGCCTCACAATACTGATATAAGAACTGATTAATATTTATGTACAGCTCTGCTCAAAGATCCACCACCTCCCGGCAAAATCTACTTCTACTGCTTAATGCTCGACCCCGTCACCTGCATATATTTCTGTTCCATTCCTAATAAATTGTGAATTGTAAAACATATTAAGCTCCCAGCAAAATGGAACAGCTGCAGTGATGATCGGTATCTTCGTGTAGAAGGTGTACCCGTCTAGGAAGCCAGGGCATCCGGGCACATATAAATAATTAGGCAATAGTCAGCGACTACACTGAGATATAATCTGCACAGGAACGTGTCGTAATCTGTATTATCTATTTCCAATATTAATAGGCACATAGGTCACATTTAAAGCCTTCTGGTCCCTGATGTGTTCTCTGAACCATTCCTGTAATTAAACTATAGGTGGGGGCATCAGAACATTTTTAGGTTATGGAAGGATAAGGTATTATTATTATTATTATTATTATATATAAATTCTATTGTACAGGAGAAAACCCAGAGAGATTTTAAAAATAGAATGACACGGTTAATTACGGGTTATTGCAAGAGGGCCAAATGTTCCAAAATAATTCCTAGATTAATATATGAAGAATATTACCGGTATGTATTTACAGCACATTTATAGTATTTTATCTCATCTCTAGACTGGCTGTACACATATTATAATAAGGTGTATAATGCAGGAGATTCATATTATAATAAGGAATATTGTGTCAGACACACAAATGATAATATATATATCGTAGGGCACACATATTATATTAAGGTATATAATGCAGGACACACATATTATAATAAGGTATAATATTATACCTCATTATAAGGAGGAGATACATATTATAATATAGTATATATCGCAGGAAATACATAGTATAATAAGTTATAAAGTGCAGGAAACACATAATTTAATAAGGTGTCTATCTATCTATCTATCTCATATCTATCTATCTATCTATCTATCTATCTATCTATCTATCTATCTATCTATCTATCTATCACTTCATTATATTATTATCCATGTGTATACACAGACCGAACCCTTCATGTGATAAGATAAATCACATAAGATGACAATTTTCCCAAAATAAGGAAATCTAAGAGACCATGTTTTCACCCAATTTGATCTGGCTGGCTTAAAGATCTGGCCTGTCAGTAGCCGCTAGAAAACATGGGTCATCCAGACTGCGGTGAGCCGCTAGGATCTGTCATCAGACCTGTGCAATCTTCACACTGTGACCCTCTGTGTGTAGGTGGACAGTGTGAAAGAAAATCCCGGTCAGTATAAAACACCTCTAAAGCTGCTGAGACACAGGAATAGTGATGTCACCTCTATGGGTACATGAGTCATATTGTGTCTGGTCAGATTCATCTGCATTGGTAATGTGCCATTTGGTAACGTAGTTTACTCTCCAGTCTTTCTACGATTATAACGACACAATCAGCCACATCCACAATTACCAGTAACACGATTACCGAGTGCTACAAAGTGTTACAAATATTGATGATATGTAAATGTTATCAGTAAGGGGCATATTCAATTGTATCGCCAGAAGACACAATGTCACAAATAACGAGGTAGCCTAAAACTTGAGCATCCTATGAGGACGCTTTCATTTTTTGTATCCACCAGATACCGTAATCGACGCCCTTTTTGTTGATTCACGCTTCGATGTCCGGTTGACTACTGTATGTCCCAAACTACATAAGTAGTTTAATAATGTTTTTATTTTTATCGGTGATGGTAATATTGGGAATTCATTTCCGTCTGTCTTGTACTGTGATACATAGTGAAAGTAATGTCAGCAAATATCATTAAAGCGCTATTTTCCCCAATCGACAAGTGATCACAAATTTTGGCATCTGTGAGACACATTTTTATCGTTCTGTACTATCCCCCTTTAAAATCCACAGCCTGCGGTTACAAATTCGCCATGACCCATGTATGTAAAACAATTGCATGCTGGAGATTAAAATAACGATAATGACACATTCACGCGGAATCAGTTCACCTGATCTCTCACCCTTGCAGATATAGTCCTGTATATATTAATAAATAAATAGGCAGACCCTGAATCCAGGCATCCTGCCCCAAAAGCCATTGGTTACCATAACAACCAATATTCTATTAATGAACTAATACAGTATGGACGCCTATAGGAGATATTATGTGTTATATGTCATCTTGATCATAGAAAAATGTAAAAAGATGTTTATCGAATATCCCGTCTCCTTTTTCCCCCTCAACGGTTCCTCAACAAATCTGTGTTTCTGTGTTCTTACAAGGGTAATAAAAACAACAACAAAAAACAAGGATATTTTGAAAAAGGATTGGGTAAGACAAAACAAAGTGGCAACCGATGTTGCCAGAAGAAATAATATTCAGACATAGTTTCATATATTCTCTGCTGTTGGTGACACAAATAGCGTGAACCAATATAAACCGACTTTCCATCCAAAATTGACTCATATTACTCTTAAATTTGATCCTTCAGAAGGGGGACCAGAATCCTGAAGAAGTCATGCTTCATGTAAATGTTTGAGTTCATTCGTGGCTAGGACTATTCCACAGAAGGCCACAGAAAATGATACACGCTTCCAACCTAAATATAAGCGACAGTCTTTCCAATTGTAAAATTAATACATTGCACCACTCAGGCGATCTGTAAGTTATAGCTACAATTATGAGAAATCATTGAAGCGTTGTTATCAGTTTAATATTTGCAAGGTCTTTTGATTTAAACTTGAAAATGGAATATTTTCGTTATCCTAAATGCAACTGAATATTTGTAAGATGATTCTTCTTGACGGTGGACAGCCAAAAAGCAATATCTCAATAAATAATATTAAACAGTTCTCGCAGCGATGATGTGCTTTTAGATACTACAATTTTTAAGCAATAAAAACATTTTTTTATATAAATGAAGTATTAACTCGAAGATAGGAATGCATGATTACACCCCAAAAGACTTGCTGTTATAATGGCAGGGTGAAACACATTGTTTTCTTGCCAAAAAATAAATAAATGCACATTTGCATTTTTGACATATCTTGTGTCTCTCAAATTTTTTGTGTTCATTTGCAATAAACAAACAAAATACGGCATCCCGAGATGGCGTAAAAATTCGCCACCACTTCCACAAATGCGTTTACATTCAATAGACGTATTGGGTTACAGACGGGAAGGCCATAGGACGGTTTCGGAGAGTAGGCCACACACCACAGCCCTTGATGGCAATCTGCCCTAGTCCATGAGTTTATTTTCTCAAGTATAGACCTTATGAAGACATCCTTTCCATCGATAACAGTATATTAAGAACAGTAGTTGAAATGACAAGTAATTAACCCGTACGAACATATATTTATATATCACAGATAATTAAACTCCATGTGCAGATCACAACCATCGAGCATTATCATTTTTTTTTATTGTATATACAGTAAATGAAAGTAAATAGTTTTAGCAGATTTACAACCCAGGGAGTTGAGCAAAACGTATTTATCTCTCGTGTTGCTTCTATAGAATTCAGGGCATTTGTTGTAAAGTTTCAAAGTTACAAAACTTTCAGAGGAACATGGCAGCCAGTGTTAGAGAAAGAAAGCTCGAGCGAGGGTTATGTCCTCATTAGGCAGACGCCTCTTGCACTCTCTATAAACACGAAGAAACGGTAAATATTTTATTGCTTTCTCAGCCTATACCAGGAAGATGAAGATATCGAAAGGGAATTATTTGAAGTCTTTTGTATTGTTACCCGTTGGGCTGTGTAGGGTTTTATTTTTTTTGCTGATAAAATCTAACGTAGCAAAAAGAGCTGAACCAATGAACATGGGGAAGGCATTTATTATAAAATAATATAACATACTTAAATATAAACCATAACAGCAATTTTGCTTCATGGTAACAGAATCTCCAGAACATAATAACATGATCTAGAATGAGATGAAGAAAACTCGGGACTTTACCTGTGAAGGAGACTTGGACCTGGAGGAAGGCTGAAACGGCGACCCATTTGTACTTCATGTTTGGTCGGAGTGGGACGGGGTGGTTCCTGGTTGTAACAGCCGAAATGCTCTGTTGTAGAGCTTATGGCTCTGACACCAACACTGCTACGATACTGCACAGGAAGTGGAACATCTAAGACATCATCTATACGACTCTGATCAGAGAGACAGAAAACCAAGAGACCACATTCCCCGGCACTGCCTGCTTTCTCATCACTTCCCTTCTCTGCTGCCTGGAGGAAGACAGCTGTACATAGAAATGTCTTACCTGTCTCTCTACCGTGAGTATTTTATATAGGGGAAGACTGCTCATCGTCCTTACAGGTAATTTTTCCAGCAGGATGGTAATCACCAGGAGCTCCAGTCAAGGGAGAAAGCCTTCAGCTCAACCACAAATGGCTTAGGGTAGGCTTCAATGTATATACGAATTTCCCTAGGCTTCACTTGTACTTTAAGCTTCTGGGCCAGGTGGTGAAACACGTCAGTGGGGTTGTGACGTTGTTATGGCCATAAATATCTCTGGTATGTTTCTTGGGTTAACTGCACACCAGGATGTGGAGTCTAACTGGGGTCTGGTCTTCGCTAGGGTCCCTGATGGTAAGGATAGGCTCGTGCATCAGGAACCTAGCAGGCCACAGCCTCCATGGATGGCTTCTGGAATAGCAAGTTGTGTTTGGGTGTCGGACATCGCAACTGGACAGCGACTGAGCAGGTAAAACAAGGAAAAGGACTGACAAGTTGGACAGGGTCCAGAACAATATTGACAGATGAGACAAGAACACCAGATCTAGGTAGGTATACAGATACAAGGTAATGGGGTCCAGGCAGGTATACAGACACAAAGTAACAGGTTATACAGGGACAAGGTAATAAGAATCTGATACCAGGAAGCAGATGGACATAGACAACAGCAGATAGACAAGACTGCGGCAGCACAATGAAATAACAGAGGCCCTGTGGAAAGCAGGGCTAGCAACTAGGAGACAGCTATAACAAGATGAGACAAGGTAATAGCAAAACCATAACAGATACAGAATGGAGCAGACTACACAGAAAACAGACAATATCACCAGGAGACTTCTCACGGCTGGGTATTTAAACACTGAACAGCCAATCAGAGCTGGAGAGGCTCCCAGCTGATTTGTCTGAGTCCTAGTTATTAGGCACAAGCTGAGCTCTATTAATTATGCAAACACCTGGAGCAGAAGCTGTGGCTGTGCTGTATACACAGCAACCTGGCTGTTTAGCAACAACCATGATTGCTGTCATCCAGCCATCTGAGAAAGCAGCATCCTAGCTGCCTAGCAACAACCAGGATCTGCTTGAGCAGCCAGAAGAGAAAGAATTTGTGCTGCTTTGAATATCACATCAGCACATAACACTCTCTTTTGTATGTGGTTTTTAAAAAACATGGATGCAGGGGCGTAACTACAGAGGGTGCAAGGGCTGTGGCTGCTAAGGGTGCCCGAAGGAGAGGGGGCCTGGGATGCCACTCCCCCTGCACTGTAAGCAAGCTGTCAGGTGCTGACAGCTTAAAATAGCACTCAGTGCTCCATGTATGAGGACTGAGCGCTGTTTTAAGCTGTCAGAGGTCATTTGCCTTGTCATGGCAGGAAGACATAAATAGGGAGGTAGCCAAATATCTAAGAAGTCCCACGAGGATGCCTTAAGGGTGTTGTGGTCACTGCTGCCATAGTAGATGGAAATTAGCACACTTTTTGCTAAATATTCGCTAAATATCAAATATAAAGCAAAAAAAAAATATTAAATATTAAACTTAATATAATCTGTGTTTGGGTAAGAACAAAGGATCTCTAAGGAAAAACGCATGCACTCGCCTACGGGGGCATGCGATAGCATGTATTCGTGGGCTTTTTAATCTTATGATTCTGCTTGATAATAAATAGTTCATATTTCCATGCAGGCACAATGTATGCTAATAAATAAAATGTGTTTCAATTCACTAAAAGATATGTTTTATCCACAGGTTTCAGTCAGCTAGAATCTGCTAAATGTTATAATGATGTCATGTTTAGATGTACGGTGTAGCTTTTTATGCGGTATTAGTGATGCTATGATTTAATAAAAGTGTACGTAAGTTATAGACATAGATAATATATAATATTAAATGTGTATGTTTAGTTAGGTAAATTGACCCTGCTGTCTAGAATAGGAACCTGTACATTATGCTGATTGACCTCCAGACATGAGATAATGGAGATACAAGGATCAAATGAAGACCAAAGAATTCGAGATGACCAGAGGAATCCACCTATCAAGAGGACAGAAGACGTTCCTCTGATCCTGATTGTTAGAAGGAAAATGCTCAGGCTCTGAAGGCAGAGATTTTGTAGTGATGTTCATGTTAGTGCTATCTTGCGCTGACTGTTGGTGTGAGCAGTACTTTTGTATAACT
>WWET01001527.1:110379-127609 GCA_011038615.1 Limnodynastes dumerilii | reverse complement strand
ATGGTTCCATTGGACGTCATTGTTTATCATATGCAGCATCAATGTTACTGCTCTAATCCCCTTGTCACAGATCAGGTGTCATAGGAGAGTTATAAAGGGTCCCAGCAGCACAGAGTATATCAGGAGATGAGGGAAGTGTCAGGACAGGGAGCAGATGTGAGGGGGAGAATGGAGGAAGCAGGAAGTGACAGGCTGATAAGTCTGATAAGAATGACTAGATAATGTCAGCTAGAATCTGATTGGTTCCTATGGGCAACGTCTCCATTTTTCATTTGCGCGGTTTACTAAATCTAGCCCTCAGGCTAAAAGGAAAAATGGAGACGTTGCCTATAGCAACCAATCAGATTCTAGCTGACATTACCTAGTATGTAATAGAAAAGTGAGAGCTGGAATCGGATTGGTTGCCATGGGCAACATTACAATTTTGAGTATGGCAGAAGGTATGGGTTGTGTTAGAGGATGGTTGCATATAATGGGAGGAGGGGAATGGAGGCAGCAGGAGCAAGGTTGTCGCAGCACAGAGAATATCAGGAGATGAGTGGGGTGTTAGGGAGAAAATCCGCGCATTATTATTACCGTAATAGACAGGAATAGGCGCACTTTGCGCTTATTCCTATCTTCGTGGTCAATTAAACCCCATGTATTATCTTTAATGGCCTGCAGGGGGCAGCAATGCTCTGTTCATTTCCTGCTGCTATAAGCATTACAAAGCTCAAATTGTGGCTTCACAAACATGACAATGATTTATTGATACATCTGTTTTTTCTTTTTATTTTGTGCAGTAAGGTTTATCTGGCGGAGCACCTTGCCATCTGTTTGTTATTACATAAAATGCTTATTTAAGCCACGTTCCTAGAATTTGCCACAATATTCCTCCAGGTCCTCGTCTACCACCCCAGCTTCCCCTATAAGTCTTGCAGATGAGAGACTATTTTTAGCTGTACTGGGTGACAGGCAGTCAGGGGCAGAAGGTGACAGACTCAAGCTCCATAGCAAGGGGGCGGGGACTGAGTCTGGATGGGCGGGGCTAGGTGGAGTCCGATGGATCTGGGAGTAAAGCTGGGCAGAGGCTGACAGCTTAAAACAGCGCTCAGAACTTCATGTATGAGTGCTGAGTACTACACACATACATACACTCATACATGGAGTGCTGAGCGCTGCTGTCAGTCACTAACAACTTGCTTACCGTGCAGGGGGTCTAGTTTAATGTTAGCTCCTCCCCCATGCCTCGAGCATATTGGACCGTATTCAATATTACTATTTTGCTTCTTTTGCCTTGCGTATTTTTAGGTATGGCTGAACTGCGCATGCGTAGTAACTTTTTTTAATGCAAGCTACGTAGGACTTTACATCCGTGCTTAGTGAGATACGTCCGAAGGGTCGTTCCAGACCTCCGTACGTGGAAAGTTAAGTGAAATTGAGTGGTGGGAGGCATTTAGATGGCCTGATATGAGGCGAGGTTAGGAAAGTACGCACAGACCTTAGCAACTCAAGCTCAAATAAACGCACGTAGAGTTAAGGTTGCCCTATGCTGGTGGAAGTCAGCCTAAGTCTGTAAATTCGAGGTGAGTGTCATGGGCATTGCCTTACAACGTAGGTGCATATTTTTGCAAATTCGCGCATGCTTATTTCAAACATTAGTCTGAATACGGGCCATCATGTACAGGGAGCATTGATTGGTTGGCTCACACTTCTAATTATTAAAAAGCGAGATATAATTGGCCACAGCCCTAAACTGTTCAGACGCTGATCTACCTGCCCACACTCATGGACATAGTTGTTGAAGAAACAATAGACAGCAGTAGGTGGACGGTGGTTGAAGGTGTGATTTATGCAAATCACTCCTGAATCCCCGCCCCTTTCCTAATCAAAACTGCCTTTCATAGGGCTAGTACGAATGGGGCGGGACTGGATGTCATCAAACCCCACCCATCCTTCGTAACACTTGGAGCTTGAGTGTAACAGTGTAATAGTAACTCTGGATCCGGTCCTCTGTTACTTAGGAGGGTAAACGCAGCCTGATGTAAAGTACCATGGCTTACAGGGGCTTCTGCAATGGGGCAAAACACTGGAAATACCGGGGCTAACAAGGTTTTAGAGGCTTTGTACCAGGGCTGGAAGTGAGGGGGTATACGGGGGTATTACATACCGCCACTTCTAAATTTCCACTTCAACCACTGCTTTGTACCTTAAGTGCTATAGTCCCAGTTGAACTGGGGAGAGTCCCCTTTACCGAAAAAGGGAGGTTGGGGGCAATAGACACGCCCCCTAGGGGTGTGGCCATGCCTCATTATCACTTTATTTTATACATATTATTCAGCTGGACTCTTGATATATATTCATCATTCAGCCATTATTTCAACTACAACAGACCTTTCTCTCTATTCTGGTCAGCATCGCCCACAAACCCTCATCACAAAGACAATTAATGACCTGTAACGCTGGTGTTATAAAGAAGAGGTTATATTAACTGAACGTAAGACAGCGCCTCCCCCGCCACCCTGTACCGCGGGGACTTCCTGACAGCTGGCCGACTTGGGTGAGGTTTAGAGAACGTTCAATGCAATTACACAAAAACAGGATGTTACCAATTCCACATAACAATAAAATGCACTTACACGACCGTCCGAAGCCCATTATATCCAGAGACAAACATCTGGGCGGAGGGAGTCACACAAGCAAAGAATGTGAGATGCAAACATTCTATAGATAGAGCCTTGAGCTCAGCCCTCGCCATCGCCGGGTGTTAATGGAACCACTGTGGGGTGGACGGTACATCGGCAGACGTGGTACTTGCTGTACATGTGATTGTAGACGTGGAACAGGCTGCATATAACGGTGCCTCACACAACAGCGAAGTGCAACAAGACCAAATACACTGCACAAGAGTAGGTCGTACAGCGTAATGGCGGTTATGATTATTGCGGACGCCTGTGTTGAAATGGAAATGTCACAAAATAATTTTAAAAATATTTCCCATTTTTAATAAAAACATGAAAAATTATTTTTCTATTTATTTCTGACATGTTGTAATGAGTTTGAAGTGTCGGATCCTAAGCTGTCATGGATTTTCCAACGTGAGAGGCCGCCTGTCTGTGGCACTTTCCAGCTGTGCCCACGCTGCATCCTCAGGAAGGTGCCACTGTCAGTCGTGGCAGCCTCCTGTTCAGCTTCCTGCCTTGCCTCTGGTGGTGTGATCTGGCACACAAGCTTCGGAGTCCTCTGGTGCATGGGCGTCGCCATGTTGGATCCAGTCACTTGATGCACCCAGCCAAACGGGTCTCAGCTCAAGGAGCCACATGACCAGACCGTCCAATCCTGGTCAAGGGCACTCTATATAAACCTGCAGCGCAGTGTAACCTGTGCCAAAGCAACTTGTTCACTCAAGGTGTCTGGTTCCTTGCTGAATAGCTCTACAGCTATCTACAAGTAAGGTATGTCCAAGTCCTGTTCAGTCCAGGTTAAGTCTGTCTAAGTCCTGTTCCAGTTTTGGTTCTGTTCCAGTCCAGGTCAAGTCAAGTATGTCCACTTCCTGTTCCAGTTCTGGTCCAGTCCAGGTCAAGTCATTCTAAGTCCCGTTCCAGTCCTGGTCCAGCCTAGGTGAAGTCAAGTCTGTCCAAGTTCAGTTCCAGTCCTGGTTCAGTCTAGGATAAGTCAAGTCAGTGTAGTCCTGGTCCAGTCTAGGTGAAGTCAAGCTTGTCCAGTCCAGTCCTGGTCCAGTCCAGGTCAAGTGAAGCTTATCCAGTCCATTCCAGGTTAAGGCAAGTCTGTCCAGTCCAGTCTAGTCTGGTGCAGCCCAGTTCAAGCCCAGCCTGTTCTCGCACAGTCTTTACATATCAATTACCGCTTCATAGCTCATGAGCCGATCGTACATAAAGCCCTCCAGCTTTCACTATCCCGCTGAACCACTATCACGTCCCCGGGAACCCAGAGCAGATACCCAAACCCGTCAGTCCCTGATACTAACGCAAGGTAGTGAAATCCCCTCTGGAAAGTCACCCTCTGGACGTACACAGCACCTGGGGCTGGAGCAAGTGTTTTAATGTAAGCAGTCCATTGTTACTTCTCTGTTCTGCTCTAGACCTGGGGCGCTTGCTTGGGCCCCGCCCCTTACTGTACAATGGCTACGCCCCTTCCCATCCTCACCACGCCCCCTCAGAACGCTGCCGCAGCTCCAGTTGCGCTCGGATCTGAGTGGGCCATGACTGCACGCTCTCCAGTTCTGAGCATGTGCAGTAGAGAATCACGCAGAGACACTGGCGGACGCTCACCTCAGGATTAGCCACATGGTTTCCACAAGAGAGTTTCAGACTTTCTGTGGTTCCCAGATTTAGGAAGCATTTTTTTCTGCTGCTGAAAGGCTTTTTTCATGTTTTTCGCCCTGTCTTTGAAAGTATATTTGCATCATTTTTATGGCTGACCTCGTCCTGCTTCCGGTCATTAAACAATTCCCATTCATATTTCTGCATAGCGCCACATGGTGTCCGAGCATATCATAGCAGCAAAGGTTTATTTGAACCGTTTTTAAAACGATTCCCAGGAAACTAGAGAGCAGTGTGTACGAGGGCATTGAATGTAGGTCAGGATGCAGGAAGACGCCTCCCAGGTGACTAAGAAGTATACAAAGAAGGTAGCATTGCAATCGCCAGAGATACTTCTCCATAGTAATATCCACTGACTGTCACCCAGGTGCGCCCGCCAAAGAAGATAATGCATTTATGTGCCCCACACCCTGCCTTAAATATCCTGCACGCAACACTATGTGTGAAAAATACTGGATTGTGCCTTAGGGCATAGCCAAGGCCTTGCTGTCCGATAGAAATAGCAATGCCCAGCTACCCTGCGTATCTCGTACACGTTCTGAGTGGGCCCACTTCCTGTGTTGATGCCGAATTCCACAAAAATCCTGCACCGGACGGATGCATTTTGATGCAGAATTCCTTGTACCGCGCGTGCGTTTTACAAACTGTTAGGAAACTTACGTACAGAGCATAGGTCAATCCGCGGTTGCCGACTTTGCATAACTCCTGGATGCCAGAGCCATAGATTTCCTGAAAAGGGGAGGAGCTTAATGGTGCAATTTATGCAAATTGTGCCAGAAGCCCCACCTCCTGACTTTTGTCTTAGTTTTACTAGGGATGGTGGGCGGTGCTTGACGCAAGTCCAACCCTGCCCCTAAATTACACTAGGAATACTAGTGTTGCCAGGAAGGGGCAACCACGGCCTCAAGGGTGATTTGACGGCTCTCCCGGGATACCGGGAGAACTGCCCGAATTTCGTGAGTCTCCCGGAATATCCCGGGAGTTGGCAACCCTGAGTAAATCGCCTAACTGAGGATCTGGTCTAATATTATTTTTTAAGGGTTATTTTTGAGCGTTATAATAATTGTAAACACAAGTAACTGGGATGAATTCAAGAAAAGTTGAGCGATACAAACACCCATAAAATAAAATGGGTGTGGGTGCCCTTATAGAAAGTCCCAATTGTGAAAAACCCGATTCCCCCCAGCCAGTTGCGAACTGACTGGGATTTCGATTGCATTTGTCTCGAAGAGGCATTGCAATCGATCCGCAGAGCACCAAAAGCTCCGTGGTACTAAAAGTTGTAAAAAATAGTCCCCCAACTCCTTTCCCTAACCCTAATCCACCCCTCTCACTATCCTTACCCTAACCCTCCCTTCCTGGCAGCCTGACCCGAACCCTCCCTTCCCCTGTAGCCTGACCCTAACCCTCCCTCCCCTGCAGCCTGACCCTAACCCTAATCCACCCCTCTCACTATCCTAACCCTAACCCTTTCTCCCCTGCAGCCTGACCCTAACCTTCCCTCACCTGCAGCCTGACCCTAACCCTCCCTCTCCCGCAGCCTGACCCGAACCCTCCCTCCCCTGCAGCCTGACCCTAACCCTAACGCTAACCCCAACCCCAACCCTAACCACACTAAATGGCACACTCATCCATTTATTAAAAAAGGTATAAATCGTTAAGTATAGGAAAATGGGACATCCGAAAAGGAACTTTCGGATGTCCCTTTTTTAGAAAATCAGAGTTTTGTTGCAGAGCGTGTAGCCAAAATAAAATTGACATTGTATTCACGCCTAAGAAGCTTCTTTACTTAGGTGCGTGTATTTAGGAAAGGTCATTTAGTAGGTCATTTACGCAAACTACCTACCGCACAGAGTAGTTTAGGTAGAAAGAGGCGGTGTAATGACGCCTCGGGGGAGTGGTTAGACAGAAGTGGGAGGGGGAAATGTACGTGCGGATATTGCACGGTAAGATAAGGTAGACCTATGGTACTCGTAAGTGCAATAAGGTACCTAAAAAGGGGGGTGGGTTAAGAGCTGGATGAGTGAGTGAGGTACAAATCCGGACCACTGACTCCAATCTGTCACCCAATGAAATTCCAAAATGTAGAATTTGTTTGTTAGCTGTGGAAATAATAAAGTTATTCAAGGAGCGAACAGATAAACAAACATGGCGGAGTTTATGAAGTTTAGAACTTCCTGCGGCCATGAAGGTGTTAATGCCCTTGCTGCCAGTAGTATTGGCCTCTTGTTTGTGACTGTTCTGTAGACTGCGGTCACTACGACATCCTGAAATCCGGCCATATTTACATGCCGCTTCTCACTTCCTCCAAACAGATATTTTACTGATTACAAAAGGTTTGGTAACTGTTTTGCTGCCTGCGGTCTGCACCCATGAGACCAGGATCAATGCATCTTAGGCATTGTTTCTTACATGAAGGGATCTTTTTGAACCGTTACTTTGGGCCTGATCCAGACCTACGATGCGCTGAGCGTACTAAAGCTCAGCACAACATCTATGCACTCCCCCCGACACTCCCCCTGTCCCGGCGTAATTGTTACGCCGACTGAAGGCTACCCTAACTTCAGTCGGCGTAACAGAGTGTAATTACGCAGGGCACTGGAGCGTAACTACCTAACCCTGCCCTCCCTGCCTCATTTAGCTACCTCGCTTCGCTTACCTTCCCTAACAGCAGCATGGTTACGACCCCTTCATCCGTAACTATGCTGCAGTTACGGACGCCCTATCCTCACTAAAGAAAATCTCTCACTACCCCGGGCAACATCTGCCCTCCGCATGCGCAGATTGGCTAAACAGCCAATCTTACGCATACGCCCGCCGTAACTACAGCGGCGGGCATTAGTCTGGATCAGCTCCTTTGGGTGTAACCGTTCACCGTTCCAGAGGTTGTCAGATACAGCTCCCATCATGCATTGCCAGGAATCAGGCCTTGCGTTTGAACAGCTAGATCCCAGGAATGGAGAAACAGCTGATAGTCTTGTGATGTGTCATCATTGTGGAGCCATGATTCTGCAAATTGCGTGTTCAAGCCCCAACCCCAGCACTTCGCAACACATTACTATTATATACAGCATTAACGCATAGTTGCCGACTCTCCCGGAATGTCTGGCAGGCTCCTGAAATTCGGGCAGTTCTCCCGCAGGGGACTTGAGGCTCGTGGTTTCCATGAAACCACGGCCTCAAGTCCTGCCCCCCTGCCTGGCAACACTAGTTTACTAGTGTTGCTAGGGACAGGGAGGGACCTGATGACGCAAATTGCCTAATGAAGCCCCACCCCCATCCCTATGAAACTCCCCGAAAGGGGTATTCGATTGTCAAAGGGCAGGGCTTAATGACGCAATTTGCATAAATCTGACACATGACGCATTAGAGGCATCAAGACCCGCCGTGGGCCAAATGTAGGAGATTTGCCCACTCTCTTCGGATTCCGGGATCACTGGCCATATTTAGGGAGTCTTCCGGACATTCCGGGAGATTTGGCAAGTATGTTGAGAACACTTTATTTGTTTGCCCGGAGTCCTGATCCAGACTTAAGATCGTTTTACATATGCTTAAGTTACGCTCTAGAGGATAATAGGCTCCCCTCTCATGTATGTAACTTAGCTGACTTACGTGTTCAGAACCCTACCTTAACTTATCCTTGCGTATCTCTGGTCACATGTAAGTACCTAACAATGCATATATTTGGCTAGAGTAAGGATGTCGCCCTATCATACAGAGTTACGAATGATCAGAATTACGATGCGTTCCCACAGCTAGAGTTACGTTTACTTCATGTGTTAATTGGCTGTCATTGTTAAGTCTGGATCAGACCCATTTCACATCCAAGCTATACTAGTCTCTCTTTGTATGGTGTGTGACACAGGCCATGCATGTTTTAGTAGCTATTCTCTGCTCCAAGCTATACATGTTACTTCCTCTAGTCTGTCTCTGTATGGTGTGACACAGGCCATGCAGCATTTTAGTTGCTCTTCTCTGCACAGTCTCTAATGTATTTATGTCCTCCAGAACCATATCTCATGATATATAAAGCTCTGTTTATTTTTCCATGCTCCTTTTCAGTGTGTTGCCACCCACAAAGCTATATGTTGTCTTTCAAATGTTTACTTTTAGGGTGTAGGAGAAGACGTAGAACCTGCAGCTCTGTAACGCTAGAATGGAAAGTGAAGCTCATCTGCAGCCACCTTCATCTGATCTCCTGTCACTTCCGGGACATAGAGTGTGGTGAGCACCGTCACACCGGCTGAGAGGGTCTGATAATATCACAAGATTCATTTTGGATTTCCTCTCTCAGCGCCCTGTGATGTGAAATGCGCTAGCAGGGTAAGATTTCGGGGTCAGACCTCCCCAGTCACATTTACTGCCCCCTGCCCGGTGAGTATGTATAAAGTCATTAGGTACAAAATACTCCGCTCCTGAGCTTCCAACTGTCACTCACCAACTGTCACTCACCTGGTGAAATGACTTAACTGATATTTAAAAAACTATTTGCCTCTTCAACAAAGATGGTTACCATAGTAACTGACAGTTGGAAACTGAGGAGCAGAGTATTTTGTACCTAATGGAATGGGTCATGTTGGAGGGTCTGCTAATGCAGGAGTCTTGCAGGCACGGTTGCATTTTAGTGGGCCGGGGCCCAGTATTGGTGTTCTTCTTGTAGACCTTTGTCACAGGGGCTCCCAAGATGCTTTTAAATGGACCGCGTTCAGATGTCTGAATTTTGCTAATCTCTCGCTCAGCGCCCTGGACTGTTACATGACCGGTGACCGGTGCCACTGGATTGGGTTCGGTTGCACACGCCCTTCCCGTACACTGACTACAGTCCTTGATCCCTTCCCCCCTATGAAATGCACTGTGCAGGCTGTATTCACACCTAAGAAACTTCAGTTCCTTCGGTGCGTAGATTTACAAAATGATCTTCTACTATGTATGTGTCGTAGGTAATTTACGATCTACGTACCAGCTAGGTATATAGATTGCCTCCATGCGAGCTTTAGAGACCACACAGATTAGTTAGGAGAAGCGCTAATGCCACCTCGGGGACTGATTAGGTAGAAGTTTGGGAGGGGGGGGATTTAGATTAGACGGGGAGGGCGGGGAGAGGCGTTGCACGGTAAGATAAGAGAGGCGTGTTGGCGGCTGCAAGACCAGATCAAAGGCATACGGAATTACAGCAGTCCAGGTGCAAACGCAACTCGCTATGACAGCTTGTGTTCAGCACCGGGTCCCTGTAATTCTGGTCATGCACAGTGTGGAGAAACGCGTTGGCGCCATAGTGTCATATATAGGACTGTCATATAATAATAATAATAATAATCCAAAAGTCCGCTACCACTGCGGTTGGAACTGCAACGGAGTTCTATTAGTGGTTCGCCAAACGGAACCTCCGTACCCTGTTCCTTACCTTAAATGTCACGCTCCAGGCCCACGTAACACTAATGAAGGGTCGTACGTCGTGTTTAACGAAGCCCTGACTGTACGATTACCATGCCACCCCCTTCCCCCACCTCCCGCTTACCATACGCTGGGAAGTCTGATAGTGTATAGTGACCTCCCCTGTGACTGCCCTCTCGTGTACACCGACATGTCCAGTACTCTACCTTACGCCCCTCCAAACGCAGAAGTGCCGCCCCCACACCCTCATCTGCATGCCTGTCCCCACCCCCTTGCGGGTATTAGGCATGCGGATCTTGAGGAACGCCCCGCCGGACGGATCTACTAGCGAACAGAACTCAGCGGTCCGGTGTCAGAGATCTGAATCGGACCCAATGTGAGCAGATCATTTTAAGGATCATCCAATTCTCTATAGTTTTGGGGTTTAGCCTCCTACGTTCCCAGCCGCGCTAAATACTCTTTCCGAGTACACGCCAGACGATGGACAGCTTAGGCACTAGATTGCGCAATGAGGATCCAGATAGAAGAAGACGGCCATATTGCGTCATTCTGGATGCAGTCCACTCTCAGCAGATCTCCAATAAAAGTCTTTGCTTCTGCATGTGTGCAACAAGCCTTCTCATACCGGAGTGTCTCTAGGAAGCGCTACCCGGGTCCTGCAACATGTCACCCTCACTTTCAGTGCTACCGCTTTCCCCTGCAGAGTGTCACCAGGGGTGGGGACAAGAAAACCTTAGAAATAGAGAGGAAATAGACACACCATGTCCCCATGTATGGGCAGGTCAGCGTCAGCCCCACATCTCTGCAATCACTCCCTCTGCTCAGCCACGGACTCTGGCAAGTACAGTATCTGTTTAGATTTGTGTCTAAATTTAAACACTGATTACCTCCCCTCCCTCCCCAGCCTCCTCTGCCTCCTCTCTCTCCCTCTCTCTATCCCTCCAGGACTGGTTTAGTGGGGAGGGTCCCAGCTCTGGTATCTGGACAGCCCTGGGGACACAGCAGTGCAAGAAGAGTTCAGCAAGTGACAGATGAGATCGCAGGAACTTACAGAAGTTTAAGAGACGCAACGTGGGGAAGAGAGTTACAAAGTTTTCCTGCAGCGCACACACAGAGCTGTCCCCTCCTCGGAGAGAGGAAATGGAGGTAATCTTGTTGCTTGTTCGTTTATTTTGCAAACAGAGTTCTGTCAAATTTCTCAGGATTAAAGCACAAATTTGTGTATTTTTTATTTTAATTTTTTTTTTTGACATGTGCTAAAATCCTACATGTGTAAACTGGCTGATTGATAAACCTGTGTTGTACCTTGTATCATACTGTCAGAGGGGGATTAGAAAGAACACTGAGCTGTTTTCTGTTATGACTGATATATAATGGTTTGTACATTGCATTATTCACAATACAAGTGTTTATGCTCAGATAGACAAGTCTAATGTCAGGGGGGACAATCCTATAGAATGAAAGTAACTGCGATGCAGGGTGCTGGGTTGTTGAAGGTATTGAGCCGGTGATGGATAGCATCTATTAAAGCTATAGCGATGCCACTGTTATAGACAGGCAATAGAGACCCCACACAGCTGCGTGTATACCTGGGTGTAGTGAAGGGGTTTCCTGTGTGTCAGCGTTACTAAGCTTCGTGTAATACTGATGCCACCGACACAAATCTGCTTGACTGTAGTGTCAGGAGTAAGAGCTAAAGAAGGTTCAGATCTGGACCCGGACACAACTTGGTCCGGATTCACGGTTCCGTAGTTTTCATCTTACGTACGTTGTTTTAAGAATTGAGCTATTACGCATGCATAGTAGCTTATTTACACTATCTACGTACCATTTCTGTACGTAGATTGCGTTAGCGCGGTCTATACGCATGCGTAGCAGCTCAATAAAAAGAACGTACATAAGACGAAAACTACGGAACTGTCGACCTGGACGCATCTTGTGGCTAAATTCATTCAGCGTTACTAAGCTTCGTGTAATACTGATGCCACCGACACAAATCTGCTTGACTGTAGTGTCAGGAGTAAGAGCTAAAGAAGGTTCAGATCTGGACCCGGACACAACTTGTGGCTAAATTCATTTGTGTTTTTTGCATGCAAGGAAAATACTGTCTGATTTCGCATGTTTCACATGGGTGGTTGTAGCCGCTGCGATGGACCGTTTTCAGTACCGATAAAGCCAATAGTTTTATTGGCGCTGTATCAGAGGCGACACTAGTGTAAGAAAGAATATTTCAATCCTGATATGGGTACAATGTTAAAATGCACTTATTTCGACAAGGTAAACGTTCTGGTTAGGGTTATGGGAGGGTTAAGGTTAGGCTGTGGGATGAAGATAGGTAACGTTGAGGAGGGTTAGGTTGCGGGATGGGATTGGTTAGGGTTAGGGGAAGGTTAAGGTTAGGTCTGTGGAGAGGGGAAGGTTAGGGAAGGGTTAAGGTTAGGTTACAGGAAGGGGATGGTTAAGGTTAGGCTGGTTAGCGTTGGGGAGGGTTAGGTTGTGGGACAGGAATGGTTAGGGTTAGGGGAAGGTTAAGGTTAGGCTGCGGAGATGGGAAGGTTGGGGAAGGGTTAAGGTTAGGTTACAGGATGGGGATGATTAAGGTTAGGATGCAGGATGAGGAGGGTTAGGTTACAGGATGGGGATGGTTAAGGTTAAGATGCAGGATGAGGAGGGTTAGCATTGAGGAGGGTTAGGGTTAGGGGAGAATTAGGGTTAGGCTGTGGAGAGGGGACAGTTAGGATTATAGGATGATGAATTTTGCAATTTAGTAGCTATTTGGAAATAAAAAGCAAACACATTATTCACAGCCATTTGCACATTTTTAGCTTGCTCAGTTTTTCGTTGTGTTTGCATAAATAACACCATGCCATGAAGTGAGGGGGTGCTCATGGCGCCCGCTACGCCTGCTCCCAGTGGGCCTGACCAGTGCTTATTTCTACCTGCGGTTCTTTATCGGTCTGAGCCGCGACTTGCGTCCAGGTATGGCTGGCACCCAATACGTGTGCTACCTTACTGAGCGTGCGTAGAGGTATGGAACACTGAGAGACGCTTCGCCGTCGCCTGTAATATTGCTGTGGATCAGGGTCAGTGTCGTTACGCTGCCTCTCATCCTCTCTGCCGTGATCTGATTACAGAGCGGTGGCCGTCGCACTCAGTAACGCGCACACACAAAAGATGGCGTCTGTAGTGATCAGAGCTGCCTGTTTCTGCCTGTAAGTATCTAAACCAGGTGCAAATGATGGATAAGCCTCAGGCTGCTGAGATATATTCCAGTATGTATGGGGTGTAAGTGGCATAAAGACGCCCATAATGGCCTTTATCGCACATCGGACACCCGTCCCAAGCGCTTCGTTATACTGTATGAGCCTGTATGCGTTTGCTTGTATATTGGACATGTTTAAACACGCTGTCAAGAGGCGAACACTCAACTCAGAGGCCAGACGCTAGGGGCCAGATCCGCGTTTAATACCGTGAGACCGCTTATGCACACAAAGGGCCTGATCCAGACCTACGCTCATGAAACGCTGATGTGCGTAGCGTATTTACGCCAGCGTACCTACCATGCCCTCCCCTTACGCCCAGCAAACCCCACCCTAACTTTTCTGATCGTAACCGCGGGCGTCCGTAAGCTCATTGCGTAGTTACGACACTTAGCGCGCCCATACTGTACGATTTAAATGCCTCACCCCGCCCTCGGTGCGTATTTACGGATTTCGTATGGCAGTCACGCCCCCTCGAGCGTTGTTACGAGGCTGTTACGCTCAAGGCCCATACGCTCAGAAATTCTGAGCGTAACGTCTGCCCCGCGCTTGCGCAGTAAGAACAAATGGCCGTGTTTACGCTAACGACCATTGTAAAAGCGCACCCAAGCGTGGGTCTGGAAAACCTTGCGGGGGGGGTGTGGATCCGGTCCTAGACTTGGTTCTGGCTGTCAGGGCATGCTGATATCTGTAGTTCTACAACAGCTAATGTTCCAAGGGCTCCTCAGTTTTAGATGGTCATGTGACCTGGCCCGTGTGTTCGATCTATGGTTCTGTACACACCAAGATTGCAAGCAACATAAAAGCACCATAAAGTCTGGAAGTTGCAGTTGTTTCTTTCTATATAAAAGATTTATCATATTGGGTCGTAGAAGCTTCAGCATAGTAGTAGGTCATTTACGCAATATACGTACCACTTAGGTTCGTAGATTGCCTCTGTGCGGTTTTTTAAGTTTAATAAGAAGGAGGCGTGCCAATGCCGCCTCGGAGCCCCTGTGCAGCCGTATTTTCCCTCGCTTACGCCGGCTGAAGGCTACCCTAACTTCAGCTGGCGTAAGCAATTGAAAATACGCTCGCTAAGCCCTACCTCCCTCCCTCATTAAACTAACTCCCCCCGCCCACCTTCACTAACCTTAACGTAGTAATGCTGGGGGACGTCCCCTCCAGCGTCACTGCGCTGTTCCTACAGACGTCCGATCTTTGACTTAACGTATTTCAGATGTCGTCGCACTCAGTAACGCGCACACACAAAAGATGGCGTCTGTAGTGATCAGAGCTGCCTGTTTCTGCCTGTAAGTATCTAAACCAGGTGCAAATGATGGATAAGCCTCAGGCTGCTGAGATATATTCCAGTATGTATGGGGTGTAAGTGGCATAAAGACGCCCATAATGGCCTTTATCGCACATCGGACACCCGTCCCAAGCGCTTCGTTATACTGTATGAGCCTGTATGCGTTTGCTTGTATATTGGACATGCATAATACGCACTGTCAAGAGGCGAACACTCAACTCAGAAGCCAGACGCTAGGGGCCAGATCCGCAGTTAATACCGTGAGACCGCTTATACACACAAAGGGCCTGATCCAGACCTACGCTCATGAAACGCTGATGTGCGTAGCGTATTTACGCCAGCGTACCTTCCATGCCCTCCCCTTACGCCCAGCAAACCCCACCCTAACTTTTCTGATCGTAACCGCGGGCGTCCGTATGCTCATTGCGTAGTTAGGACACTTAGCGCGCCCATACTGTACGATTTAAATGCCTCACCCCGCCCCTCGGTGCGTATTTACGGATTTCGTATGGCAGTCACGCCCCCCTCGAGCGTTGTTACGAGGCTGTTACGGCCCAAGGCGTAACGTCTGCCGGCCCGCGCTTACGCAGTAAGTACAAATAGCCGTAAAGACCATCGTAAAAACGCACCCAAGCGTAGGTCTGGATCAGGCCCCAAAAAGTGCGTAAGTGGGATTTACGGACTGTAGGGCGCATGCTGGTACTATGGAGTCTCAGTAGAAAGAGGCTGGGCTTCCCCTCTGTTCGCCAAGGTGCGGATGTGATTACTCATGTATGAGAGGATCAGCGGTCGGACAGAACGCATCGTAAGACGCACGTTTTACACACGAGAGAGAGGAGTGACGGCGGGGGTGGGGTCACTCTCCTCTGTCGTGCAGAATTAAACACCCCCCTCACCTATGGAAAACCTTGCGGGGAGTGTGTATCCGGTCCTTGAATAGACTTGGTTCTGGCTGTCAGGGCATGCTGATATCTGTAGTTCTAGAACAGCTAATGTTCCATGGACTCCTCAGTTGTAGATGGTCATGTGACCTGGCCCGTGTGTTTGATCTATGGTTCTGTACACACGCAGATTGCAAGCGACATAAAAGCACCATAAAGTCTGGAAGTTGCAGTTGTTTCTTTCTATATAAAAGATTTATCATATTGGGTCGTAGAAGCTTCAACATAGTACACATAGTAGTAGGTCATTTACACAATCATTGCCTCTGAGCGGTTTTTAAGGTTTAGTAAGATGGAGGCGTGCCAATGCCGCATCAGGGAGTGTTTACGTAGAAGTGGGAGGGATTTAACTTAGCCGGGGAGAGACATTGGGCCTGATCCAGAACTACGCCAATGCACTGTCCTTACTAAAGCACAGCGTATCGGCGTCTACTCTCCCCGGCACTCCCCCTGTGCAGCCGTATTTTCCCTTGCTTACGCCGGCTGAAGGCTACCCTAACTTCAGCTGGTGTAAGCAATGGAAAATACGCTCGCTAAGCCCTCCCTCCCTCATTAAACTAACTCCCCCCGCCCACCTTCACTAACCTTAACGTAGTAACGCTGGGGGGACGCCCCCTCCAGCGTCACTACACTGTTTCTACGGACGCCCGATCGTTGATCGGGCGTTGCCGTAGCTACGCCGGGCAACATCTGCCCGGCGCATGCGCAGATCGGCTTTACTAGCTACGGCGGGCGTAGTTCTGGATCAGGCCCATTGTCCGTGCGTAGTTTCCTTCTGAAGAAGGAATGGGAGGTGGATTATGGTCTGCACCTGGGAGTTAGGTGCCTTTCTGTCTGCACATAACTCACTCTTAGGTGTGAATACGGGCCTTTGTTTCGTTATTATCACTGAAATAGTGGAATTATAAGCTGCGACCCAGCTCCCACGAGGAGGGAGAAGCTAATCTGTTGGTTTCTGTGAATCTGGGTGCACGGTACATTCTTTTTACACAGTCAGATATTTGCTAACGATTTGAATGGTCAGTCAGCTATGGACTCACTACATGTGATTTTAGGTTGATCTTTCATGTCTTTAACGGTTTGATCTGTAAAATTAAACGGTTTAAAAGATGAGATCAAATGGTTTTGTGTACTTTTGAGCACACACTTACACAATATCGTTCCAAACCCTCGTTTATTGTGATTGAAATGAGGATTGTTAGGAAAAACTGTAGTGTGTGGCCAGCTGGACTGTCTACCTTGCGTAACACTGGGCATACACTTGTCCAATCCTCATGGGGTCCAGCTCCCAGCCAGACTGTTTACAGAATCCTACAGGAGGTAGATATAACCCCGATCTGTGTGTACACACCTTAGCAAGTTACCTCCAGATTTCCAGTTTGCATTTGCTGTAACCATGGTTCTGTCGTGAGAAGAATTGGACAAACCAGTCTTAGAAGCGTTTATATAGCGTTCTATACTGGTCATGTGATTGGCGATCGGGACTCCTGATTTTTCGAAAGGTCTAAAAATCTTCTGACTCAACCTAGTGACCAGAATTGGATGAAACCAAAGTGATCTGTGATGGTGCACACTCTACCAATATAGGATCAGTTGGTAGATCGGAGGTCGGATTGGGTGAGCATTAGACAGGTGTGGACCCAGATTAAGAATGACATGAATGAAAATGGTAATTATATTATATTAGTATGCTTGTGTAAATGTATGCAATGGTCATGTGATCAATCAGTCCCAGTCATGCGATACCCAGCTGACTCTTGCCTTTCCAAAATGACATTTGACCTAATGTTTCTGTATATTGGAATTTGGTCAGAGGCAGGGTGGGACTAGTCGGGGCCAGGTGGGCAGCACCACTGCCTAATAGAAGCTGTCAGAGGCTGACAGCTCCAAACAGCGATTGATGCTCAATGTATGAGTGCTACAGCACTATACATACACTCATACATGGAGCTATACACACATACACTCATACATGGAGCTATACATACATACACTCATACATGGAGCTATACACACATACAC
>WWET01001527.1:66198-86076 GCA_011038615.1 Limnodynastes dumerilii | reverse complement strand
CAGTGTGATGGTAACGCTGGTCAGTATCTGTGTAATAATATAATAGTATTAGAGATGAGAGGTGATAAATAACAGTGTAATAGTAATGCTGGTCAGTGTCTGTGTGCAGTAAGCAATTCAAAGATATATCCCTGCATGCAAAGACTACAATTACCTTGACTCCCCCTGAAATCACCATAGTTTAGCCGAGGTGTAACTCATTTCAAGCACTTAAATCTGGATCCAGCCCTTTGTAACTACATAATATTAGGGCCAGGGAATACATGCATGTATAACCTAAGGTGAATTGTGAAATATATACTATACTGTTATAGGATCTAGGTTCATTTATTCATATTTGTGGGATCTTTGGTGCTGTATCAGGATGGCATTATGTCTGCTGCAGCGTCTCTTTGGCTGATATTACCAGGGCAGCATGTTGGCTCAAGTGGTTAACATTTCTTCCTCCCAGCGTTGAGGTCATGAGTTTGATTCCTGGAGAAGCCTTATCTGTGTGCTCTCTGTGTGTTCTCTCCTGTCTGCATGAGCTTCCTCCTACTCTGGTAGGTTAATTGGCTGCTGACTTAAGAAAACCATTAACCCTTGTCCAGTGCAAAGCCGTCTTAACAACATTGTAGGCCCTGGGCAAAGCAATTCACAGGGGCCCGCACCAATCCATTCCTGGAAATAGGAATGGAACCAGAACCTTATAAGCCTTGAAAAACACAAACTTTTCAACATATAAATGATCATTTATTGGTAAACCGTCCAGTAAGAATTACTTAACACGAATCGACACAAATGTATGCACATTTTTTTTTTATCATTTTTGGATTTATTTAACAGACTGAGAATGCTTGGGCCAGGTTGGGGAGCTCTCAAGGGCCCCTCGATTTTTTGGTACCCCAGGCAGATGTCCATTCTGCCCAGTGAATAAGATGGCCCTGGTCCGGTGCTTCCCAAACTTCCTCAGTTCCAGGCACTCTTGGGGCCATACAATTAGGAGATAACCTGTTAAGTATTTGGGTCAAAACAAGTTAATAAACGAGCAGGAACATACAATATATAGTATTGTCAAGCATTGTTTTTAATCCAATAATTTTTCTGACTTTTCTTCTACTTTTTTTTTTACTTGGATGGATCCTGTTAATAAATAAATAACCTGTTTTTCCCCTAATTTTATGTCCCAAAGCAATGTCTAAGCCCATTCACGTGACTGCTATCATAGGACTCTCCTAATCCCTCCACTATTGTGCTTTTACATGGCTGTTCCTGTAATCCCCCTTCCTTATGTTAGATGCTGATCTTTCTTCAGTCTCTGGTAGTCTATGCTTCTCCGGGCCCCCTAACGGTGCATGTTTTCCAGACGTCCTTGCTGGAGCACAGATGCGTTCATTTACTGACTGACCCATGTGCAATGATCCACAGATGGTACTTTTTTATATCACATTTGTGATTATGAGGAGATCTGGAAAACCTACACTGAACCCCTAGTGACTTATGTATTCCTATACCAGCCAATTTTGAATTGGATCTTCATTCGATTGCTTTTGTCCTGTTGGGGAAAACCAATCAAAGATCCTGAAAACGAATGTGCAGCGGCAAGAGGTGAGCATTTATCCTACCCCAACCCTTATCCTAATTATTACCCTAACCCTCCTCTTCCATTACCCTAACCCTTTCTTCCCCAAAGCCTTACCCTAAAACTCCCTTCCCCACAGTCTGACCCCAAGACTCCCTTCCCCACAGCCTGACCCTAAGACTCCCTTCCCTGCAGCCTAACCCTAAAAATCCCCTCCCTGCAGCCTAACCCTAAAAATCCCCTCCCTGCAGTCTGACCCTAAGACTCCCTTCCCAACAGCCTGACCCCAAGACTCCCTTCCCCACTGCCTGACCCTAAGACTCCCCTCCCCGCAGCCTGACCCTAAGACTATTATTCTCGGACATTGTATAGTCCGGGAATAAGACTCCTCCGGACTCCAGTCTCAATTACCGGACTGTCCGGAGCAATCCCCTAATTGCTCTGCTGAACTTGTGCAGGTTGGTCACTTCATTTGTTGCCTGCAGTCTTCAAATGCTGGAAGCAGCGCAACACTGAGGTCATGTGACACATTAGTATAGCACTTCTAGTAGCTCTCCTGAAGAATGCAGGCAGCAGATGCAGGGACACATTAAGGGCTGGTAGTACCATCAGGTCTCAGCAATCTGAAGTTCTGTCACCCAGTGCAATGCTTAACTCCCGCAACCCTGTAGTGACATAGCTGGGGCTACTGTAGGTTATGTATTATTGTTATCTCTTCTGAACAGCAAGTGTTCCCTTAACACACAGCAACACAATTAGATACAACACTCCCTCTATTCCATAAACTACTGTTCACAATCTGTAAAACTGCTGGTATTTTTAATTAATCCCCATAGTGTCCTTACTCTCTTTTGATATTTTGACAGAAAAGTCCCAAAACTTGGAATTATTGGTTAAAAAAAGTCAATATTTCATCTAAAATGGGGCATTTTATAGAAAAAGTGAGGGCATGTGAATATACATAAAACATTGCTTCTAATGATTTAAAAAAGGCTTCAAAAATTCTTGCCAATATTAACCTACTGCACATAAAGAAATGTGCTTGGTATTCCGGCCAACCATATAACCAGACATTTAATTTACAGTCATAAGAAATGTGATTCAGAAGGCGTGGAGGCAGTATCCATCATATAAGAGGTATTTTGGAAGTGGCAATCAGAATCTCTTGTAGATGTTAACAGACTAATATACTGCCTCAAGGGAAAAGTGCCTCCCAAGTCAACAAGCTGGCAGAAGTTTCCAATTAATGTATCAAGCACACTGACAGTCACTGTAAATGTGACCAGTCAAAGTTCCATATAAACTGCTTTTGGAGAACTTAGATTG
This sequence comes from Limnodynastes dumerilii, assembly GCA_011038615.1. Taxonomy (NCBI): domain Eukaryota; kingdom Metazoa; phylum Chordata; class Amphibia; order Anura; family Limnodynastidae; genus Limnodynastes; species Limnodynastes dumerilii. The sequence goes on along the minus strand of WWET01001527.1, from coordinate 83,189 downwards.
TAAAATAGAGGCCATCTAAGGTAGCGTGGAAAAAATGTTGCAAGCCTGTCATTAACCATACAAATGTAAATCTAACAAACGTTACTATGTGATAAGAAACCACTCACCTATCAACAAGAATCCATACCACTTTCGAGAATAATGAAATTCCAACATAACAGCTCAGCCAGCATCACTATATTAATAGACAGATATCTAAAAATATATAATTAAATACATATTTTCTACTTAGCCTTTTAAACATTTAATAGATTAAATAGATGTAAACAATTAAACTTAATTAATTACTTAATTTCAAATGTCAATAACATACTTACTGGCTGAATTGCATTGGAACAAGATTAAAGACTGGGCTTAGATCACATGTAGGCTGCCCAGTCATGTTATTTAAACATTTATGGACAACAAAGCACCGTACATAATGGTCATTTAGCCATTGTGCACATTTAAGGACCTGATTCACAGTTAAGAAGGGAGATAAGAACAATTATACACATTGGGCCTGCTCCAGAGCTACTCTGTGCCGTACTTCGTAAGTATGTCCAGCGTAGCTCAAAAGCACTTCCCCCGACACTCCCCCTGTCCCTGCGTACTTACCCACTGTTACGCCGGCTGAAGTCTACCTTAACTTCAGCCGGCGTAACAGTGGTTAATTACGCCGGGAATCTATTCGTAACCCAGTAACCCAGCCCTCCTTTCCTAATTTCCCTCCCTCCTTCCCCCCCCCTACCTTCCGTAACTACAGCATAGTCAGACGCCAGATTCACAGCGCCCAGAGCCATGGATTACGCCGGGCAACATCGGCAGAAATGCCGTTCTTACGCATACGGCCGCCGTCGTTGTTACGGTCTGGATCTAGACCTAACAAACAGTTTTACCTTTTATCTGCACCCAGGAGCCGTATTTACACCTAAGCGTGAGTTAGATGTGGACAGATCGGCACCTAACGAGTGTCACAGGGCTACCTTATCAAACCGTGCGTAGCTTCCTTCTTAAGAAGGAAACTCCACACAGACAAGAGGCTGGATCCAGTCTTACGGACGTGCGTGGTCTTTAGCGTAGCGGGGAGAGCACGCCCCCTGCACTCCACGCTCAAGGTAGTAAATTACTTACGTGTCCAGATTCCTACTTTAAAATTTACGAATCTTGTCATACGGCCTTGTCATAATGCGCCTTCCCCCGCCCCGCTTCCTAATTTAAATGCCTATCTCCGTCTATATGGCGGAGATACGGCATACGTAACAATCTGCACAGTCCCTTTAACGCACCGGCCAGCGTAGGTAACTAACCTTACGTACGCCACCCAGCACGCTAGCGTAGCTATGATGTGCACATGCGCATAGCATAGCTGACTGGGAAATTACGCACGCAGGGCCCGATTCTATTGCCGGCGATATTTTAAAAAAAGATTGCGTCGAAAAAATACGGCACCTTCGCCGGCAATTGAATGGTAAAAATTTGCATATTCAATTATTTTTTTACCGCTGCGCTAAAACAGCAGCCAGCGGAAAAAAATTTTACGGAGAAAAAAAAAACCTTCTCTGAACGTCGCAAATCACCTCCTGCTAGCAGGAAGTACCCGGCGCTCATGACCGGTTATTGGCCAGTGTCTGACATAACGTTCTCACGATATTTCAGACTAGCCAATATCCTCTCATTAGCGCCGGGTACTTCCTGCTAGCGGGAGGTGATTTGTGGCGTTCAGAGAAGGTTTTTTTTTTTTACCTAGGCACCTGCGCAGCGGTCCCTTGCTGGCAGGGCATGCTACCGCATGTAGTTCTACAAGCATCTACATGCATCAGCATCAGCATGCCCTGTTGGGGCACAAGATAGGGCAGCGTTATAAATCCGCTCCTCTCATAGGGGCGGATTTTTAATTAACGATATCGTTTAAAAAATCGGCGTATTTTTAACGCAAAAAAATAATTGAATAGTAAAAAAAAAATATCGGCCGGAATGTAAAAAAAAATAGCGTTAAAAATACGCCGGCAAACGATTTTTATCCAATTGAATCGGGCCCGCAGAGTGCGTAATACCCCTGACGTCCACAGCCCAGGATCTGGGCCAATGCCTCTCCACCACCCTCCCCGGCTAATCTACATCCCACCCCCTCCCACTACCTAAACACTCCCAAAGGCAGCATTACGCCTCTTTCTAACTGAACTACTGCGTGCTGTCTTTAAAGACCGCACGGGCAATCTAGATTGCGTAAATGACTTAAAGTCATTTCTGGAAACTTTGCACTTAAGAAGCTTCTTAGGTGGGAAAAGAGCCCGTAAAGGCCAATCATGGACATATTATAAAACTGGGCGGTATATTACAGGAGAGTGAGGGGGATAAACAAGCAGTAAGTGAGGTAGAGATGGACTGTGTATAGGAGGATGGAGACAGGACTCTGAGTTGGGGAAGCAGCCTGTGGGTGCAGCAGATGAGGGAGAAGGTGCAGTAGTAGAGGGAGGACACCAGGAATCAGGGACATAGGATAAAGCTGGGAGGATATTACAGGAGAGTGAGGGAGATAACAAGCAGTAAGTGAGGTAGAAAAGGTCTGTGTATAGGAGGATGGAGACAGGACACTGAGCTGGGAAGCAGCCTGTGGGTGCAGCAGATGAGGAAGAAGGTGCAGTAGTAGAGGGAGGACACCGGGAATCAGGGACATAGGATAAAGCTGGTAGAATATTACAGGAGAAAGGGAGATAAATAAGTGGAGTTCAGTAAGGGCCTGCGATCATACCATTCTCCATTACAAAGAAGTCCTTTGCGCACAGGGGCATGTGCGCAAAAGTTAAGGTTGGGTACGGAAGTAACGTACTTGCGAGGGAAGTGCACTACCCTTGAACGCACGTAGCTACAGAGATTTTACCAGCGCTGTACGTACTTAGGACCGGATCCAGTCCAGTAAATATAACGTTTCGTTGATTGAAGGCTGCAGTGTGTATCACGCGAAGGGAGAGCGCTGGGAATGTCCGGAGACGCGGCAGGATATGGTATGCCCTTATATGCCCTTATATCTCCCCGATCACTCAGATACTGCAGGCAGCATTGTGTAATCAGCATTACGCAATGAGCTGGAGGAGCCAGGTCCTGTCACATCACCAAACATCTCAGCGTTCAATAACAGAGATTACGCCTTTATCTGACGCACACAGATAGCTTTCAAAGCCGAGGGGATTATACTGCGCTTGGCAGACGCAATGCAATGCGCGCTCCGCTTCAGAAACCATACGAGGTGTTGTGTCATAGGGCTTGGAAGCAGAAGAGCTCAGCGTCTGGTTAGTGTTCAGTAAAGTGGGATGAATTCCCAGGTCCTGGCAGAGACGGACGCTGGGTCTCTGTTACACAAAAAGTTATTTCGTGAGTGGAGGGGATTGGACGCAGCTGTTCTCTACAAACTATGGAGGTTCTATATGGCCAGTGGTGTAACTAGGAGCCCTGGCAAACCCAGGAAACCCAAAAAATCCCCCCCCCCCCCATATAAAATGTTTTTTAACATATTTACATTTTTTATATTTGGAAGTCTACAGCAAGACCCATTCTCTAGATTAGGGACCGGACCCAAAATTGTGTATGACAGGGAACTTATGCATGTAAAATGTGTAAGTATTCCACGCATCAGAACGCCCATCCCGATGGATTCCGGGGGTGCTGCCTGAATTACACGCGTCTCCCAAACAGACCGGGAAAGCAATGGGGGAGAGAGAGGAACGTTGTGTGCAGACAAAGAGCAGCCAATCACAATGCAGCTACATTCCCATTCCCATTCCGAACGCAGGTGCCGGGTGCCACACTCTAATGTATGGTGCAAACAGTAGTTATGATTTGTGTCACACCCAAAGCCCCAAAAATCAGAGTCTAACATTGTGTGGGCTGCAAGAAAAATAAAAAGTCTCACATGCAATTTTTCTCCAGCCCCCCAGTATCCCCCATTATGTGTCTCCAGCTCCCAGTATGCCCCATCATGTGTCTCCAGCTCCCAGTATTCCCCATCATGTGTCTCCAGCTCCCAGTATCCCCCATCATGTGTATCCAGCTCCCAGTATCCCCCATTATGTGTCTCCAGCTCCCAGTATCCCCATCATGTGTATCCAGCACCCAGTATCCCCATCATGTGTCTCTAGCTCCCAGTATCCCCATCATGTGTATCCAGCTCCCAGTATCCCCGATCATGTGTCTCCAGCTCACAGTATCCCCCATTATGTGTCTCCAGCTCCCAGTATTCCCCATCATGTGTATCTAGCACCTGTTACACTCTGTTTACCTTGGTAATGTGTAGCAGGCTGTGTTGCTAGGTTTCACCTTCCCCAGCTGTCAGACATTAGCACTAGAGGTGTGTCCATCATGTGTCTCCAGCTCCCAGTATTCTCCATCATGTGTCTCCAGCTCCCAGTATTCTCCATCATGTGTCTCCAGCTCCCAGTATTCTCCATCATGTGTCTCCAGCTCCCAGTATTCTCCATCATGTGTCTCCAGCTCCCAGTATTCTCCATCATGTGTCTCCAGCTCCCAGTATTCTCCATCATGTGTCTCCAGCTCCCAGTATCCCCATCATGTATCCACCCTTTCCCCTATCACGAAACACGCCCTTAAGAACGCAAGCGGTCACGCAGTGAGTTGTGTTCAGGTCTAGATCGCTAGATCGCCCTTTTTCTGAGCGTACGTGCATGTTAGTGTAAGTTATTAGTTATCATAGCGCTTTAGCGGCAGTCGAAATTCATCCACCGGATCTACTGGCACCGTGGGCCGCCAAAGCTATCTGCAAGACGTGTCTGGGAATCCGTTGCGCTGTGAAAATCGCTACCTCAGATATAAAGCAGAAGTTGTCACAGACATCAAGCGCTGGGAGAGGTTCCCACGAGTCGCTACGCTCGTTCCCATTAAATAAACGCCAGGAGATAAGTGCAGTTTCCTCACTGGAATAAAGTCAGAACGAGACGCTCGGAAATAACAACAAACCCTAAGAGGAGGCCCCGGCGCTCAGGCAGGACGTTAGAGACAGACATTAGCAGGACGCCCAGAGGGTAAAGGGTTAACAGGCGCATGAAACATAAACTAAAAATACCGGGGGGTAAAAAAAACAAACAGAAACGTGAAATTGTGTTTAAGCGTCTAATGTTTGTATCTATGGATTTCACACTAATTTAGTCCTTATTATGGAAGAGATTTACTGAAGCCGAGATGGGGTTTGAACAGATGGAACCTGGGATTTAGAGTAAATATTGATGAAATCCCCTCTTTATTTTACTATGGAGTCTATTTAGGTACAATGACATTTTTTAATGAACGTTGCTGACCCAGGCTGGCTTCATCTCGCAGCTTCGTTCATATCATTTACTAATGCTTACCCCTCCCACGCTGACCTCGCAGATCATCGCAGGACCGTTCATTCATATGAAGCGTGCGCAGTGTTTCATTTTTATCTTTATTTCTTTACAGTTATTAATATTATAAATTTTTTAAGTTTTTTTTTTATGTTATACATTAAATGGAAAAAAAAGTTTTTGTTCATTTACACACATAGAGCTAGATCCAGACTGTACACTTTAAATACCACCCCCCGCCTACTTCACGTAAAACACACGTATTGGTCACTAACGTAAATTTGGCACGCCCACACGTAAGTATTTACGTTAGCAATACGTGAATTACCCTTACCTTTGAAAATACGCTACGTGAATGTGCGTATTTTCTGCGGTGCGCATGCACAGTGCGTACAAATCTGCGAATTTACGTGTCCGCCACACGTAAGTTCGCGGAAATGCGTAGTTCAGGATCTGCCCCAATGACATTTTTTAATGAACGTTGCTGATCCAGGCTGGCTTCTTCTCGCAGCTTCGTTCATATCATTTACTAATGCTTACCCCTCCGACGCTGACCTCGCAGATCATCGCAGGACCTTTCCTTCATACGAAGCGTGCGCAGTGTTTCATTTTTATCTTTCTTTCTTTACAGTTATTAATATTATAAATTCTTTAAGTTATTTTTTTATGTTATAAATTAACATACACACATTAACACACATAGGGGTAGATCCAGAACTACGTGTGCCGTACGTTTATTCGCGGAGCGTATTTTCGTGCACGTAAGTTCGCTACACTCCCCTCGGCACACCCCTTGCACGGACGTATTTTGTCAAGATACGCTGCCCAAACCCTACCTTAACTTTTTCACATGTAACTGTGTACGTCCGCTAACGGACGTATAGACTACGTGAACGTACGCAGCTTAGCACGCCCTTACTGTACACTTTAAATACCACCCCCCGCCTACTTCACGTAATTCAGACGTATTTTGGATGAACGTAAATTAGGCACGCCCACACGTAAGTATTTACGTGAGACATACGTGAATGGCCCATACGTTCACAATTACGCTACGTGAATGTGCGTATTTTCTATGGTGCGCATGCGCAGTGCGTTATAAACTGCAAATTTACGTCTCCGCCACGCGTAAATTCACTCCGATGCGTAGTTCTGGATCAGGCCCATAAGTGTTTATTCCAGCGGTCTCCCCACACATACCCCCTTTTCCTCTCCCTAATAGCTGTTATTAGGGGAAGGAAAGGGGGGAATATGGGGAGACCGCTGGGATAACTGCAATAACGACATCCTGAGCTGGCGTTATTTTAACGCCGGAAGCAGAGTGTAAAACTTCGCTCCATGATTTTATAAATATAACGATGCACCAGGACGCTCTGAAAAGAACGGGACAATGGAGAGACTCCGATATTGACAAGGATCGCCATGGAAACGGCTATTTTCCATGGCAATCCATTATTTGTACATAAGAAAAACGTCATTTTCATGTGATAATGCCCATTTTCATTGATAAACCTGCAATATAAGGACTTAGGGCCTGATTCAGACTTAATAACGGCAGCCAATTTATATACGCAACATGCGTACATCTGACTGTGGAAACGCACTGCGCATGCGCCAGATGTTACTCATCGGAACTCTGATCGTACGTAACTTGTACGTAATTCCGTACGATAAAGGAGGCATTTGAATTGTACAGTAAGGGCGGGGTTAGGCTCTTATTTATGTGTACTTACTTATGCACACTTATTTATGCGTACTTACTTATGCACACTTATTTATGCGTACTTATGTGTACAACCAGAGATACACAAGGAAAAGTTAAGGCAGGTTCTGAACACGTAAATCAGTTATTAGTAATACTTTAATAAGTTACGTGCGTGAGAGGGAAGTGCCAGGGGAGGGCGTTATCCTTAGTAGTGCGTCACTTAAGCACGCTCGTGTATGTAAAGAGATCTTAAGTCTGGATCAGGCCCTAAGCCCCCCATGAACTCTGTGTTCCAGGAGAAACCGTTGGAGAGCGGAACAGCGGAAGAGACAGCGCCACCCTCAGTCGCTAAGCTTGCCGGCATATTTGGAGACAAGGTGAACAGCCCCAAGAGAGAGGTAATGGCAAGGAATTAACAGCGCCCCCTGTGCAATAAGATGATTACTGTAATATATCATACACCCTAATTATACAGTGAGTAAGGGGAGGAGCTCACACAAGAGTGGGAGGAGCAGACCAGGGGTGGAGCTTATTTAGACTGATATCTCTAGAGGGCTTATAGGGGGGAGCAGTATTGAGTCAGGTGTTGAATGCACTTTACATGCCACAGGGAAGCTACTGCAAATTCCGTGTCTGTGAGGCTAATTCAATGCCAGGCTGTGTGTCTTTAATTGAATTATAAAAGAATTAGTTCAACCAGGAACATAAATCTGAATGCAATCTGCCCAATTATGAAAGTGAAATGTATATTCTAGTTAAATACGTTTTTCAGCCTTCAAACAACTTTAACTTCCTGATATGTACATCAGCTCCAATACAACCCTGTAACGCTTCTTCTTTTTATTTGTGCCCCTCATTGAGCTGTTTATAGGCCCCATTAAGGATCTCAGTCGCTGTATCCCCCCTCTCATATCCCTAATAAGTAAAGAGACAGAGACAGAGAGAGACACACACACAAAATAGAGAGAGAGACAGAGAGATAAGATAGATAGATAGATAGATAGATAGATAGATAGATAGATAGATAGATAGATAGATTGTTTAATGGTGTTTCTCATTTCTGTCTTTGAGATCCCGCCACCTAAACCCACTCGGAGGAAACCGCCGTGCTCTCTGCCATTGCCTAAACCCACTGTTACCAATAATGGGGATGAGGTAAGTGTTTCTTAAATAAAAATACGCTGAAATGATAATATGGCCTCACTGAGCTGCTGCCTGACTAATAGTCATGAGGCCTGACTTATATTCATACTGATTTGCTACATTCCCATGTATAAGACTTCATCCTACAAAATGGCGGCTTCCACCTCCCAGTACGGCTGGGTCAGTTTTAAATCATGCGTTCATGATGCCATGTTAGGAGGGGTGGCAATGCAAGTCAGTCACCAACCCTTCCGTTACATGGCAATGGTTACACAGCAGTAGGTGGAGCTTATAGAAGAGATATATATACAGGCCCTACAACACAGCCCATTCCAGCAGGTACACAATACTCCGCTCCTGATCTTCCAACTATCACTCACCTGTATTTAATGAACTAACTGACATTTGAAAAATATGGTTTCCATAGTAACTGATTGTTGGAAGATCAGGAAGAGAGCATTTTGTTTCTAGTTGAATGGGTCATGTTGGAGGGTCTGTATGTAATGCCAGTATATATGATATATACAGACAGTAGGGCTCCTCTCTGTATATTCTACTAAGAAGGATATGTCTGAAATTCAGGAATCTTCAGTGTTGGCAATTATACTAATTATAATAATAAGCTTTATCGCAGTGGGCGGGCTTTGCTGTGATTGGCTGTTTATTTAGTTGATGATATGTCAACAGCAGTGTTGCTGACTCTGAATATCCAGGAGACTCCTTAAATTCTTTATCCCGGGAGGGGCCCCTCTGCCTCTCATAAGAGTAATCCCTAGTGTTATTTGATGACGCAATTTTAATCATCAAGCCCCGCCCACCCCCAGAACCCTATGAATTACAGCAGTGATGGAAAGGGGGCAGGGCTTATGATGTGATTTGCATAAGTTGCATCTTTAAGCCCCGCCCCATACCTGTCTAAGATTTAAAAAGTCGCCAACCCTGGTCAGCAGATCATTGGTTGACATATCATCCCCCCCCATAACAAAACAGCCAATCACTAAGTCTGCCTTCACTCGAAGTGGAATATATCCGTCTTCATATAAAGTAATAGACTAAGAGGTTGACAGAGAAGGTTCAGACATGAGACAGAGGGCAGAGCGAGCCTTGGTCATGTGAGCTTACAATCTAGGAGTAAGGGAAATGCTAAGATGGTCGACCTGACCAGTATAGTGCTTTAGTGATGCACATGTATGGATATATGGATGACCCATACTCCAGTTATCTGGGTGACAGACAAGCACTCGGCAGCTTGCAGTAATATTTGCATTACCCAATCGCCCTTCATAGCCATCAGTCATTTCCCCTTTACACAATGCAGACAGCAGAGTCAGCTTCTGGAAAGGGGAAGACTGACGGCTAAACACTGCGGCCCGTGATACTCAGGGTCCCCTGTCTGTGCTGTCACAGGGCTATTGTCACACTCCAGAGCGGTCCTATATAGCTAGTAAGAGAAGGTGTAAGGATTGTGTACAGTGTGTTGTGTAAGTGTTTAGTGTATAGAGTATGTAAGCGTAATAAATCCAAGCCTTGGCCTGACTTCCTCTATTATAATAACATCTGAAAAAAGAAAATAATAAATCTACCCAATAACTCTGATCATTACAAGGTTATATTATAGAAATTGTAGTGACAATTCACAGATTACTGGGGACCTGCAACAGGAGGGACGGTGTGATCGGCAAATCATTATGGAGCAGATCCAGACCTCCAAACAACGGCTGAATTGCGCAAGCTGCATGCGTAACTCGTCTGTAACTCACTAACTGCGCATGGCCAGGACCCTGGGCTACACATCGGATCGCATCACGTCAGGGTTGCCGACTTTTTAAAGCTTCCCTCCTGGAGATCCCGGAGGGAAGCCACACGTGCATGCAGGAGGCAGGGCTTAATGACAAAATATATGCAAATCGCATAATTAAGCCCTGCCCCTTGACTATTAATTACCCCTTTTGGAGTTTAATAGGGATGGCTGTGGAGCTTGACAACGCAGTTTGCGTCCCTAGCAACACTAGTATGCTCGTGTTTAGACCGTCCACGTGTTTACACTCACAGGTAGATAAGATACGGTCGGGCTACGGACACTTATATTTCCTGAATTCTGTGCTGGGGGGGAGGGTCCGATCCACTAACATAACAGAACTTAGGAGCAGACGGACATACGGAACCCCTCTATACGTTCACGCTGGATCCAGTCCCATGTTATGTAATGACTCAGTGATCGGTTGTAATCCTGCCATTAACCCCTCGTGTTCCTGTTCTCTTGCAGAAAGTGTCTTCCCCTCAGCCGCAGATGCCTAAGATCAAGGTGAAGAGCTCCCCTCTCATAGAGAAACTGCAGGTGAGCCCTAAAAGCTAGATTCTTTAAGATAGAAGGTGTCCCTACGAGACGGAGCATCCCTACAAAAGACGAGGGGTCCCTACAGGAGCCAGGGCACCCCCACAAGAAACAGGGGGTGTCTACAAGAGACGAGGGGTCCCTACAGGAGACAGGGGGTGCCTACAAGAGACGGGGAGCCTATGTAAGAGGCAGGACACCCTACAAGAGATGGGGTGACCCTACAAGAGATGGGGTGACCCTACAAGAGACAGGGGGTGCTTACAAGAGACGAGGGGTCCCTACAGGAGCCAGGAGACATGGGATGTCTACAAGAGACGGGGGAGCCCATGTAAGAGGCAGGACACCCTACAAGAGATGGGGTATCCCTACAAGAGATGGGGTGACCCTACAAGAGACAGGGGGTGCTCACAAGAGACGAGGGGTCCCTACAGGAGACAGGGGGTACCAACAAGAGAAGGCTGGGTCTCTATAAGAGAAGGGATGCCCCTACGAGACACGGGGAGCCCATGTAAGAGGCTGGACACCCTATAAGAAATGGGGTATCACTACAAGAGATGGGGTGACCCTACAATACATAGTGGGCTGATCCAAAGAAAGAAAAAAAATGCCTGCACTGGGACATACCATGTTGCTATGTGAGGAATGCAAATTTTGCAAAAACACATTGCTTTATCTTATAGTAAACTAATACTAAACAATTATAAATTGAAGCCAGGAAACGCCACCTCTCCCATGTCATTCAGTTTGCACAATTTACCGTTACCTCCCTATGCAATTGTGACCTTATAGGAGTGAGTCTTTCCATAGCTAGGAAACAGCGCCCTCTTGTGGATGCAGGGCATATCACAGTCACAGGCTGTGACCTAATAAAGGGGCTGATGCAGGAGTTGATAGTAACAGCAAAAATCACGAAAAAGAGGAGAAAATGTACATCTTAAAATAAAATCATATTGAACTAAGGGGAAAGGGGAGCAACTTTAAATTTTACAGCCAGAATGTGATAAGGTGTTAAGGTGATTTCTTGTAGTTCAACTCTAAATTTATCTGGCACATGGCAGGAAGCAGAGCCTCAGGGTAATAAGCCAGAGCAATAGTGACAGAGTAGAACAGGCCTGGCTCTCCAGGCATAGTGAAACTACAACTCCCAGCATGCTTTATCAGGTAACAGCAGTTAAAGCATTCTGGGTCTCGTAGTTTCACAACACCTGGTGAAAGCCACACGTTGTCCAGGCTTAGTAGAGAAACATGTTTGTCATTGACATCCTGCTTTCACCTCATTAGATCTCATCATTGAGAGGCAGATATTCTGTACTAGGCTGACGTTTAGACCAGGGTTGCCGACTTTTCATCCCAGAGACCCCAGAGGGAAGAGACAGATGCCTTAACGGGGACGGGGCTTAATGACGTGGTTTATGCAAATCACGGCCAGAAACCCCGCCCCCTAACAATCAGTGGCAGTTTTCAGAGTATGTCTAGGGATGGGGGCGTGGCTTGATGAAGCAAAATGCGTCAAGTCCCAGCCAGTCCCTGGCAGCACTAAGAAAAGTAGCGTTGCTAGGCAGGGGGCGGGTCTTGAGCCCATTGTAGGCGGTTTATTGGTTCTCCGGGAGAACTGGCAGAATTTTCCGGGAGAGTCGGCAGCCCTGGTTTAGACAGAGCATGTGATGGGGTTGTGCGCCCTGTGTATTAATGCTGAACACATTCCTTTTTCCAGGCTAATTTGTTCCTTCCTCCGGCTTCGTTTCTCCCTGGGGTGTCCCCGAAGAGCCCTGGGCTAAAAGTTATGAGCTCTCCATTCAACAGCCCTCCATCCACACCCAACAGCCCCGGTATTGCGATCCAACAAGGCGAAGCAGAGGAAACGCCTGTCAGTTTTGAACAACCACCAGAGGGCGCTCATCTCACAAGCTACACCAAGGTGCTTCATTTATACCCAGGTTTTTATATAGCGTCTTGATATTATGCAGCTTTTACAATGTATTCACACCGCCCGAAGTTACAAACCTAAAATACCAATAGGGCTTGAATTTTCAGCCATGTTCAGTAATAAGAAGTGATATGTTAAATGTTCATGTGTTGCAGTTGTGTACAAACCAGATTTACACCTATAAAATGTGACAATAAATCTTAAATCAACAATATTACATATAATTTATTCTTTTTAAGATTCAAGTTTAATACCCTAACATTCGGCCACAGATTACTATCTTCTTTTTAAAATCACATAAGTGTAACTCCATTTAAAATAAGTCTGCCATTCAGACACAGCATAGGGTGATCCAAGTCTCTCTCTTCAATGCATCACATGTCAAGTGACTGTGGTTACCATGGTAATTTGGAATCATAAATCATTATTAGCAGAATGGCAAAGACTCTCTAACCATCTATCTATTCTTTATTCTCCAGGTTCGTACAAGAGGCTCCATAAAGCGGCGGCCTCCTAGTCGCAGTTTTAGGAAATCCCAAACCGATATGGATTTTGATATAGACAAAATGACCCCAACAACCAAAGAAAACGGCGATAAGACTATGTTGGGAGATGCTGAGCCAAGGGAGCCGGATAAACAAGACTCCGCACTAGAGACAGATGCCACGTCACCTGAATCCATGGACAAGCCACCCGAGAGCCAAACAAATGAGCCACCTAAGACTGAGAGAGAAGAGGATTCTGGGAAGACACAGAATGAAGGCACCTCTCAGCCAACTAATGACAGAGACCAAGGGGAGAAAGATGACGGAGAAGAGGGAAAACTGGACACACCTGAAACAGACGCACAGGTGACAACAGAGGAAGAGCTTACAATAAACCCAGAGAAGACGAGCGAGGAGGAAAAGAAGGACGACGGTGAGGAGCAAGATGGAGATGTAAGCAGATAAGACAACGATAAACTGCATATAACCAATAGCTCCCTCTAGTGGCTGAAACTGAAAATCTGGAAAAATGTCCTATTCAATGCCTAAATCTCAGAGGTAGTACTGACCATTTAGGAATAAGATAAAGTTAAGTGCAAGATCAAAGTAGATTACTATACTGCCCTCTGGTGGAATAGTAGAGAATATTCAGCTAGTCACAACTATGCAATAATCTGTGTGATCAATCTGATTACAGTGCAGTGTATGACAAGGATCCCTTGGACTGAACCTATTATGGTGGGAGCAGAGAGATGACTCCAGCCATCTGGCAGTGAGAGGCCACTATACAATGGTCCCGGCTATCAGAGTACTATGCTGGGTAACGCTGTGTAGGACGGTGGTTCCCAGACTTTTTCAGTCCTCAGGGTCTCAGTCATTTTTTTTTAAGGCGCCTGAAAGCCAATAATAATTACTGAGCTGTCCTGTGTTATAGATGTTACAAAAAACATAATATTTCACATTTTTTAGACTTTGATTCTTCTTTCTTTCATCTATATGACTGCAGGCTGCAGGTCTGCCATCAGGGGGCGATGGAGAGAGAGGGGGCCCCAACGATACCCACCTCAGCTCTCCAGCAGCAGGTGTTGGCAGTAGGAGACAGATGAGTCCCTGTCACCAGTCTCTTGCCACCGATACTACAGCTGCTATAGGGTTGTGCCAGGCTGCACATCCTAGGCCCGGTGCCCAAGGAGGATTCTTAAAAACAAGCTTTCCCTGTGCATCGGCCCACTGTGAATCATTATTCCTGCAGGTCCGAGGCGCTCCACCCACATGTGCAGTCACACGGGTCCCAGGTCACGCAATTTGTGAGGCTCCTCGCGGCAGGCTGGCCTCTGATGCAATGGCTGGGAGATAAGCTGTGCTATGCTGATAGGAAAGGTCACATCAGCATAGCTCAGCCTCTCGCCCTGCAGCTCCTGCTTACTAGCCCTGGACTCACAGCCCTCCCATGTGTGCTCCACAACCGGGTGTCATAGCAAGGATGCCATCAAAGCATCATGCACTTACCAGGAGTGCAGCATGCCAATTGCCAGTCTGCAGCCACTCCCAGTGCCCAGTGCCTGAGATCCTTTCTGGGTGCAGGATCCTGCAGGCGTTAGTTACAGCGCTTAGTATCACTCTCCCAGTGACGTAACTACTAAATAAATCAGTAAAAGGTATTGATAAGGGTTTAAGCTGTTCATCCATTATAAAGGCATAAATACAAATCACGATCACTCATACAGAGAGATCCCTTTTATAAGACTCCCCTATAATTTTACAGCAAAAATAAGCACCAAGGCACTATAAGACCCAACAAGCTTTATTTATGGCTATGCTGTTGGGGCATGCTGGGAGTTATAGTTTCACAGCACCGGGAGTGCTGAGCATTGCCTACAGCACATGAAAGGGGGTGGCACCTATAGAGAGATAATGGCCTCCGATAACATATAATAACGGGAATTGTATCTTTAAAGGAAAATATTGATCTTCTTGATGGAGATTAATGACCGGACGTGATTTTCATGTTTGTTTGCTTTAGGATAAACCTGAGAAATGAGTGAACGTGACCAATGGGACACAACAGGGCCGTGGATCTGGGCGGAGCCTCTTCCCGGTGCAACGCGGCCGTTATGGATGGAGGAATCCTGGCTCAGTCTAGTTAATGTACAGGGTGATATTCTAGACAGTGTGTAAACATTGTCTGTACATACCATGGGATAGAATGTTACCCCTCAGTGGGGGCAGGAGTATTTTATCAGTGTTATTTATCTCTGCACTGTGTGTCCCCAATGTAAATATCGTGTATTCCTCCCCAGCTTCCATATTATATACAGCCCTTTGTACCTTGTATTTCATGTCCTGCATTACTAACGCGTTTCGAGGCCATTGATTTATTGTGGATTAACTGCAAAGAAATTTGATGTAACAAGTAATGATTGGCATGTGGTCGTAGGAAGTATTAGACATATTCCCCCAATCAACATCAGTGAGATGCCGCAAATTACCTCTGGCCCATCCAATCATGCGGGAGCATTCATTAGTTGAAGCACTTGTTGATATTTGATTGGCTGTTCTGCATTATATACATATGTCTACAGTATTATATGCATCCTGTTGTTACAGGACTGTAGTTCATCCAAATCTCCAATGATCATATAAGACAACAAAACTAATGCCTAGCGAACATTTTTTACTTGGATTATCAACCACCTTCCCATAAAAAATAATCAACAAATAAAATGCAATTTAAAATATCAACAAATATCTACATTTCAGCCTTTATGAAAATGTACTTTAAAAAAAAAAACAAAAAAAGATTTGTAAAACATTTGATTTGTGAGACTTTGTGGTTCATCCTTATGTTATAAGCAATCAGTGGCATAACTACTGCGGTATGTTTGCAGCCAGCAGATGGCAGCGTTAAGCTCGTTGGGTTCATTGTAATAAATATATTATAAAACAAAGAAATAAATAATTACTAATTCAGTTCAGGATATCACAATATATTTATTTATTTGAGTACATTGTAGAGAATTATACACAATGATATTACAACAATATTGTAAAATACAATTAGCACTTATACATGGAGCGCCGAGCGCTGTTTTAAGCTGTCAACCTCTGACAGCGATCTCACTCAGATCCGCCCCCAGTCCTGCCTGGCTCCGCCTAGCCCCACCCATACAGATCCGGGACCCGTCTCCTTGCTATGGGACCCGAGTGTGTCACCTTACGCCCCTGGTCCAAAGTAATCAACTGCCCTTTAATATACTTATTATCTACAAAGCCCTCAAACCTCAATCCTTGTCTTACCTGTCAAGTCTCTCCCTGGTTTCAACCTCGAGACTCATCCTGTGCTGCTTCCCTACTCTAGGAATTGCCTATCATGCTCTATCAGACTCTCTCTGAAAACCCACCCTGACTGACCTCCATCTCCAGTACACACAATAACAGCTCATAACTGTTCCCATCTCACACCCGTATGGTGTCCCTTATCCCATTAGATTACAGGTTCTCATGATCAGTCTCTCACACGTGTGTACATGTTTTATGCAGTGGAGAGCATCACATTTCAGTGAAAACCCCCTTATTGCAGACTGTATTATGCATCTTAAGTGTTATTTTTATTTGTCTCCAGTTATGCCTCTGATTATTAATAGTAATGAATGTGATGTGTAGCGTGTATGGACACAAGGTCATAAAGAAGAAAATAAATATTGTTTATAAGAATTTGTCTCCTCGTTAAATCACCGCTGCACATTGTTATTTCACCTCTGAGCCTGTACCCGGTATTTACGTTATCTGTCTGCTGCAGAACATGGGTTTGGATTTACAGTTACGTAGTTTTTCGTCTTGCATACGTTGTTTTAAGAATTGAGCTACTTCGCATGCATAGTAGCTTATTTACTCGATCTACGTACCATATCTGTACGTTGATTGCGTAAGTGAGGTCTTTAAACTGCGCTTACGCATGCAAAGTAGCTCAATTCTTAAAACAAAGTATGTAAGACGAAAAACTACGTAACTGTGAATCCAGACTTTTATCTCTGCACAATATCTCTGAATGGTAAACGTTTGTCTGTAAGAACTC
>WWET01001527.1:44377-56025 GCA_011038615.1 Limnodynastes dumerilii | reverse complement strand
CCTGATTCACACTTAAGAATCTTCTTAAAATAAGAACTTAAAGTCACTCCTGGGCAAAACCATGTTGATTGCAGGGGGAATTAATTTAATTGTATTCTTTGCATGCAGGGATATATCTTTGAATTGCTTACTGCACACAGATACTGACCAGCTTTACTATTACACTGTTATTCAGGGCTGGGATGGGAAATATCACCTATCAACACTAGTACTGTTTGCAACAAATGAAATATGACTCCCCTGCAATCAACATGGTTTAGCCCAGGAGTGACTTTAAGTTCTTATTTTAAGAAGATTCTTAAGTGTGAATCAGAAGTTCTTAATGCATGCAGGGATATATCTTTGAATTGCTTACTGCACACAGATACTGACCAGCTTTACTTTTACACTGTTATTTAGACTTGGGATAGGAAACATCACCTTTCAACACTAGTACTGTTTGCAACAAATGAAATATGACTCCCCTGCAATCAACATGGTTTAGCCCAGGAGTGACTTTAAGTTCTTATTTTAAGAAGATTCTTAAGTGTGAATCAGGTCCTAAGTTCTTAACTATCTGCAACTAGTAGAAGGCGACTCCCCTGTCAGCTTCTTAACCTACTTATGATTGCCATAGGGCTTCCTTATCTTTAGGTTCTTAGATGTCTGCGTAGGCGGCTAATTAAGAACACTTCTGCTTAACCGCACCCAGATTTCCTTATCTAAAAGCCTCCCTCATCCAATCTTCTTATCTTCCTTCTTAAGTCACTACGAACCTAGAAGAAATAGGTCTGTAAAGGTGATTCAGAGCGGTCCCGTTCTTAAGTCCTACAAAAATTGCGTATATTAGATTAAGACGCCTGCGCATTATATACCTTCTTAAATATAAATATACGCACCTAAAAAGTAGCATTTTCTTATCTGTGAATCAGGTCCAATATGTTATACTATATATATATTTTTATATCTATCCCTGATGTGTCTGGTTAGTCGTCCTGTGGGACGTGATATTTGCGTATTCCCCCCCAGGGACGCTTTATAATTACAGAAACAAACAATGGGATCAATACTGGGACACCCGATAGATGCAGTCACATAACAAGAATCCTGTCTATAATTATAAGACAACACGAATGTATACACAGAATGTTTCATATATTCGGGGACTTAAAGGTTGTGACGGTCTCACGCTGCTCTATTGTACCGAGAAGAATATATTGTTTGTTATTCTCAGGAAAGTCTGAAAAGAAAAGTTTTATTTTATCCGTATCTTTTATACTAACACAACACTGGGCCGTATTCAGACTTAATAACGTTCCTAATATTACGCAGGCCGTGTGTGTATGTTTGCGTTTATTTGCTATCCGCGCACTCGCCAGCACAAGGATACACAAAGTGGGGAGGGGCATGTAAATTAGACACTATGGGCGGAGCTAGGCTTCCATTCTTACTTAAGGCATTCTGTACGCACAGCAATACGCACGGAAAAGCTAAGGCAGCGCTATGGACGCGTAAATCACAGATAATCCGTCCGAGACTTGGGCGTGTCATGGGACAGCATCGGTCTCTTACGTCTGCACTTTCACAACTCTGTGTGTATGGAAAGTGATTTCTAACCACATCTTCCTCTTATCTGTCCTTTTGTAATAGTTTATTTTCTAACTGTTTTCTTCTTTGGAATACTAAGAAAACAATCGCTATAACGACATGTTTTTCATAGTTATCAATACCTATATATGCGTATTATTGCAGATTATGTCATCCAGCCATGCCTTATCCCTAGGTAACACTAGGAATTAGCATATTGATAGGTAGGAGGCGGGACTCGAGGCTGTGATTTGCATAAACTGATTTGTGGGAGATTTCTCTGCTCTCTCAGGATACCGGCGGAAATGCCTAAATTTAGGTCTATCGGCTAAACCAAGACTGCCAGATACACCCAACGATCACAATTTTCTGGCATTGGGTAACTTATATCAGGCCTGATCCTGACTTAAGTAGCGGAGCGCAAATGAAGGCGGGAGTCTGTACGTCCAGCCGCTAATAAAAGGGTCAGATCCAGACTTAATAACAACAGCTAATTAATGCATGCAGCATGCGGAATTCTGGCTGTGGGAAAGCAATGCGCATGTGCGGCAGATCCTACTCATCATAACTCCCATGGTACGTAATTTGTACGTAACGCCGTACAATAGGGCATCACATCCCTACGATATGTATGATCAGAGATATAGAAAGAAAAGTTAAGGTAGGGTTTAGAAAACATAAATCAATTAAGTTACGTGCGTGCAA
Source organism: Limnodynastes dumerilii (assembly GCA_011038615.1). Lineage (NCBI taxonomy): Eukaryota > Metazoa > Chordata > Amphibia > Anura > Limnodynastidae > Limnodynastes > Limnodynastes dumerilii. The sequence continues at coordinate 53,754 of WWET01001527.1, read as the reverse complement.
GGGGAGTGACCGGGGGAGGGCATTATACTTCATGTGTAACTCGGACACGCTTGCGTACTTAAAACGCACTTAAGTCTGGATCTGGCCCTCAGTCTGTATCTGTGTGGAAAGGACACTCCCCCACTCATGCATGGAGTTCTGGAGTCATACTTGTCCATTACCTTGTTTTATCTGGTCCGCACGTAAGGTGAAACATGCGGACAAGATAATCATACGTAAGAGCAAAATCCAGCCCTTATTACATAGGAAGGCCAGCGCACAGTGCGTATAAAGTACCCTGATCAATATCCATACGCCCTGTGTTCCCATGTGTAGTCCAGGGTTCTGGGCGTGCGCATGAATGAATGACAGCTGATATACGTGTGGAAGCGCTCTGAAGTCTGGATCCGATCCATCATGTCTACGCAGCGCACGGTAGCGAGCAGCAGTGGGTGTGGCTGATCTGCAGGATTATTGCACAGCGTCTCTCTATTCCTTTATATTTCATTTGCATTCAGCAGCCGTCATCCCGCAGTCTGCACACACACTATGTTATTCAATGTTATTCAATGTCGCTGGCTGCAGCCCCGGATTCATCGCAACACAATAATGGCAAATCCCTGCTGCATGAGAGGCCGCCAATGCTGCGACACACCCTGACTCTCAGCGTACGCAGGCTGTATAGTAAAACACATCCCGTCCTCATGCCTCTTTCTCATTGGTCTCTGGGATTAACCCTTTTATGCTCAGTATATTTTCACTGCACAGGCTGCATTCAGTGGGTGCTCTGGAGTATAGTTACAGCATAGCTGCCGACTTTCAGGAAAGAAAGAAGTTCCGGTACAAGGGTGGAGCTTGATAATGCAACTTACCGTGAATTGCGTCCCGAAGCCCTGTCTCCTGCCTGCCCAAGCTAAAAATCCATGGGCCGGAGTCACACTTAAGCCTGACTTAAGTAGGTGCGGTTTAGCATTTAACCACACCTAATGGTTCAGCCACTCCCATGTTTTTAGGTGCCTAATGGCACTTAAGATTGTCATAGGCAAACTTATCTTCCCGTGCGTATTTTCCTTCTTAGGTAGGGAATGTGCGCACGATTTATGTCAACCACTCCCTACCTGTTTAATCTAAACCAGTCCTCCAATACCCTTTACCTAAAGCTCTACGGAAGCTGCGCTGAAACGCCTCCTCTTACTTAAAAAACTACGTATAGTGTTTAAATATTGCACGTAGGTAACCTACGTACCTAAATGCTACGCAGGCAACGTACTATGCATATGCAGTAGTTGAAAACTTAACAGACGCACCTAAGACGTCGCAGCTTCTTAGGTGTGACCCCGGGCCATAGTTTCTAAAGAATGGGGTGGGGCTTGATGAGCTCCGCCCATCCTTGGTAACGCTAGTGCTACTGCAGGGGGGGCGGGATTTCTCATTGCAGGAGATTTGCCGACTCTCTCAGGATGCTGGAATTTATGCCAGAATTTCATGAGTCTTCCTCAGCCATTATTAGTACTTACGCCAGGGGCCAGATTTACTAAGCTGCGGGTTTGGAAAAGTGGAGGTGTTGCCCATAGCAACCAATCAGATTTTAGCTGACATTCTCTAGCATGTTATAGGGAAGTGAGAGCTAGAATCTGATTGGTTGCTATGGGCAACATCTCCACTTTTCTAAACTCGCAGTTTAGTAAATCTGGCCCCCACTGACACAATCATGTTTATTTTAGTTGTGAATTAGCAATTATTTACCCAGTGTTGGAAACTCCCTGGAGTGCCTGTTCAGTGACAAGGCGCTCTTTTCTTAGGTTGCATTGAACTATGAGCTTAATGCATTTAAATGCAATCATTGCTCATGCTCAGTGTGAAAATTCACAATATTCTAAATCAAACAGGTGTATGATCACTTGTGAATGAGGCAATCTGCTAGCACCTTAACCACACCAGAGCTGCTATACTGAGTATAAACTGCTTCCTGAGCATTCCCCCATTTACAGGTCATTTATGAACCATTTCCAATATTGCCACATAAATTGGAAAAACAGGGCTCGTCCGGGATTTGAACCCGGGACCTCTCGCACCCTAAGCGAGAATCATACCCCTAGACCAACGAGCCTCCATGACAAATGCTCAAAATATTTTAATTACAAACTCAGTGTGAGGGAATCTAGGATTCTCTGGCCACATGAGCACAATCACAGACCATTCCCCACCCAGGAGTGGAAATCACGACACGTCCACTGAAACCCACGGTCACGCAACATGAAAGACTGACTATCCCCAGCCCGCCCAAATGACGTCTACCCCAAGCAGCCAATCGGCGCTCAGAGCTGCCTCTCCTCTCGGCTAATCGGCAGCAGCTCTGTGCTATCGTGATGGGCAGAATTCTCAGCCAATAGGATGTCACGGATGTCGGTGACGTCGGGCTGAGGGGTGGTCGGCCAGCCAATGCGGAGGTGGCTGTGCGTGCGGAGGGCGGAGCTGTGGCAGTGGTTGAGAAGCGGCCGTACTGAGGGGATGGCTGCGATGAGGGCTGCGGTGTCTATGTGCGGGCGGAGGGCTCTGTGTCTGCTGGTGGCGGTGCTGTGTGCGGGTGAGTGTGGCTGGAGTGGCCCTCGGGTTTCTCTTGAGCTGGAGTCGGTCTTAGTCTCGACCGGGGCTCAGGGGGGGGGTCGTTGGGTAAGATGGCCGCCTGCTGGGACCCCTGAGAGGAGCCAGATTGTGGGGCTGTCTGGGGTCCTGTCCCTGCTGTCCTGGGTATATGTGCTATTATATTGCAGTTGATTGTATATTACATGTATATGATGTAATGCCCTTTCCCTCCCCCCTCCCCCTCATACATATATGTGCATAGGGTGACTATAATCATGTCACAATAGTAAATGTAATGTAATGTGCAGTATTCCATTATATGGTATATTGCATGTATAGGAGGGTGTCATGTCCCCCTTCCCTTCTTACATGTATGTACATAGGGTGACTATAATCATGTCATTTAATAGTAAAATATAATGTAATGTGCAGTATTCCATTATATTGTATATTGCATGTATAGGAGCGTGTTATGTCCCTCTCCCCTTACATGTATGTACATAGGGTGATGAGGAATGTCATAACAATGTAATATGCAGGAGTATTCCATTATATGTATAGTACATGTATTGGAGGGTGTCATGTCTTCCCCCTCATACTTGTATGTACATAGGGTGGGTGTAATATAATATGCAGATTTTGATTATATTGCATATTACATGTATATGAGGGTGTCATGTCTCCTCTCCCCCTTGTACATAGGTTATTGCATATAATTGCTATATGGGGGTCATGTCTCTTATTCCTTGTATGTAATTGTATAATGAGTTTCTGTGAGACGCAGGGATGTGTCACAGTGATTCATCTATAACCTATCTCCAGGTTTCCCTCTGTACGGATTGTATGTTGGCCCTTCCTGTTCCTTTCCCTATTGTCCAAATGAATGGAGCTGTGGGATGGCCCATAGAGATCATCCGTTTATTCAGCCCTAGCTGCTGCCGTAGGAAAATAAATGCAAAAACACAATGTTGTAGTGGGTGGAAAGGCCCACAGGAGGCTCTCATTTGCCCTCTAAATCTGATGTATCCCATATTGTATGTTCTGGTATTATTCTGCTTAAGATATTTGTGCCACAATGGGTTTATTACACGTCCAAAGAAAAATCACTTACAAGTTGGAGGTGATTAAATAATCTAAAGTGCCTAAACAAGTGCAACATTTTAGGTTACTTTCAGTTCCAAGTTTGTAGGTAATTTTTGGGAGTTATTGTTTAAGATCATTATTTCTCTTTAATGTCTGACTTCCTTTTTGCTTATACGTTTATATAGATAGATATAAAGATATGCATAGGGCAAGAGTTAATTTACTTTGTGTTAGCTGGTACTTCGTACAATTATTGTGTCCTCAATGGAGTATATTCCTTTGCAGTTGGAATTATAAAGATATTGGAGCTGATTTTGTGATCATTCGAATAGTAATTTAAGGATGGGTGATGGGAAGCCCTAGGATGGAAACTCCATTGGGTGCTGTTGCAGACATGTTTGTAAGCACTTGCTTAAGATGTCTTCTGGAAGGATATAGCATTTACTTATTAATAACAAGTTTCTTTATAGTGGTATCATATTACATAGTGTTTTACAAGACTGTTGTAACAGAGAATTTGGGAAAGTAATATTACTGTGCTCAAAAACTTACACTTTATAGGACATGGGAGATTGATGCATAATGGCAAGAGTTATATATAACACAATGGACCAACCAGGTTGTATGGTAACAGTGCTCAGTGCTGTGTATGATCAGTCACACAGCACTGTTACTACCAGGACTGAGGGGATATTACTATGGAGAGAGACAGGGTGTATGGTAACAGTGCTCAGTGCTCAGTATGATCAGTCACACAGCAGTGTCACTACCAGGACTGAGGGGATATTACTATGGGGAGAGACAGGGTGTATGGTAACAGTAATCTGCTAGCAACAGAAACAGAGAAAAGGAAATGCCCCAGCAACACTGCCATTACCCAGTAACAGACTCTACCGTTCTGTCTGTAAAATAAAATGCAGAAATGTTCGTTACACATATTTGCGCAGATATGTGATAAGCCACCAGCCACCGTCAAGGCCTTTCTGCATATGGTGGTCCTAACTCTAACAATGAGTCCCAATGTTGTATGATAAGTTACACAACAGTGCTAGTAGCATAATTCATTTATTAGCAGATGTTTATACAGTGCCATTATATTGCGTAATGCAGAATTGACATTTAGCCGTCTCATTATATAAATCGATTGTTTGAAGTGAGGATTAGTTGGTGTGATTTGGATGTCGAGGACCGCTCTGGTCTGTAATATATGAACTTGCCTATCACTGCTTTGGATGTATTTCTTTTTCAAGAATAAAGGTTCCCTTAAACACCTAAGTGACTTGCAGCTTTATTTGTTACAGTTGGTAAATAAATTATAATAATACAATAATAGACTTGCTAAGCATCTTGTATTCATTGTTTGAAAGCTTTTCCTTTTATAAATAAATGAGTTTGATGCCTTCTGTGCATAGTCTGTAGAGTGGATATGGAGTCTGCTTCCAGCTGGCCTGTTTTTTCCTGTGCGATTTCCTCCTCTTTCTGTGTCCGTGTGTTAGGGACAACTTGTTATTTCCAATCACGTTTCCTCCTGAATAAGGAGAGCTCTTTTGATGGGCAGGATGTTTATTTTCTGGTGTTTGGGCTCTTTGCTTGGAAGCGTGTGGGGTGTTCTGTGAGTGGGGATATAGTGCTGACCTTTAATCTCTCTTTGTCGGACATGCACCCAAAAGATGGTCATACACTGACAGTGTCTCTGGGTGCGATTACCGGGGACATCTTTACAGTGTAGGTTAGCGATAGACTCAGCGCCTTGATTATTTTTTCCCCCTTCTTCCATGCCGTTATAGTAATGGGATTGGCACGTGTGCTGGCAGGTCTTTTGGGCAGAAAAAAATACAAAGAATTCAGTTTTTTGGCATTTACTGATTATTGTTCTGGTCCATGCCATGAATGACAATAGTTTTTATGGTGGTCAGATGTTTGGACGCTATGTTCAGCTTTATTGCATATACTTTGATTTGAGCTGACACTTACATTATGAGGTGGTGGTATTGGTTGGTTGTACGGGAGTGATTTGTGCTGTACAGCCTTTACGTGAATATCGTTACGGGTTAGTTTAGTGAAAGTATTGCTATATAAAGGAGATGATGTTTGCTTCTTTGTAAAACCAGTCTTTAAATAATCTTATTTAGATCATTAATAACAAAGGGCTGGATTCAGAGTTCATACAGACAGACGACTTCCGCAAGTGTTGTGTGCAAGTTGTGCTTTATGAGCACACTGGGCAGATGTGACGATAGGAAAGCCCTCTGTATGTTCGAGTGTGGGCTCTACATTAGAGCGTTCTGTACGTTAAAGGGTTCTTTACGCACATTGATCCCTGCAAAAAAGTTACACTGAAGTCTGCTAAAAATCCGTCTGCGAGAGAGGAGTCATGGCGGTGCGTTAATCTCTTGCGTGCGGGCTTTCAGAACTCTGTGTGTGTGGGGAAACCCTCTTATATCTGGATCAGGCCTGAAAAATTTCATTTTTTTTTTATCACATTATTATTATTATCAGAAATCTGTTACGTCTGTGAGCCCTGTCTACCCGGCTGGTGGAGGTAGGAGGGGTCTTCGGCTTTTGCCTATGCAGAAAAGGAGTTCTGTGGCCTTCAGGGGTTTGCTTACCACAACTCTCTTGCATGGCTGTGGCCGATGGTGCCTCTTCATGCAGACTGGGTCCTTTCATAGAGCATGCAAAGAAGAGTTCAGCTCTATGGACCTTCACAACTCCGTATTTTTTAACTCGTGTGCCTATTGATAAGTTCAGTGCTAATGCGCACACTTAGTAAATATTTGATGCAATCTATGGAGCGAAACGCTACGTAGACGGAGTTGTGAATCTGTTCCAATGTCTCTCACACCTTATTACTAAATAAATCCCCACGATCTATGAATTATCTATTAGCAGGATACATTGCTTAGCAACCAACAGATTCTAAAACCTCTTCTCAGTCGTAAGAGGGAGACTGTTTTTCACAAGGACTTCACGCTCAATGCTTTTAATAGACTCTTATCCTATGTATATGGTCAGATACAGCATGCTCTTCATACGCAATATTGATTAGAAGTTTTTGCCTGCGTTGCTATAGCACAATGGAACGCAGAAAAAGGAAGACTGTCCCATTTTCATGTCTGCACCTGGGGTTTTTTCTCTCTCCCTAGTGTTTTTGTAGGAAGTAGGAGTAAAGCTGGGTTCACACTACATAACTTTCACACAATGCAATATGTAGAATATTAACAAAGATATCACAAGTATCAACAATGAGCAGCTGGTTCATGCGTACACATCACACATGATTACCGGCAGCTCACATTTATTTTACCTCTTGTTCTTCTGATATCGTTCCGTGTAAAAGATCTAGTGAAACGAAGCGTTGCACTTTGACGCGGCAAAGGATGATCGCTGCAGCTTGCGCACTATCGCAGCATCGTTACAAAAACTTCTTGATTGTTTGGAATGATAATCGTGTAAAATTGCAGGACTGTGTATTCACACACATATATAGAGACAGCGCTGTCTATGAACATCAGCTTCTGAAAAAGGAAAAAAAAACCTTTAAACGCATTTAAAAAAAAAAAAAAAAAGTGCGATGTCCCCTTTTATTTTAAATCACTAGAGTACATCCACTTTGATTCCACACAGCCCAAGGCGTGTTGGCACCAGGGTTGGTTCACACAAACTAATCTCTTCTCTTGGGCACATCTGTCCCCAGTACCAGTAGTGGTAGGGATGTTCCCGCTATCTGTGGATGTGGGTAGTGGGGTAATATGTGATAAAATAAATACTGTTAAATCATTTTGTTTTTGTGGCAAGGGGTTGTCAGGGCATTCTGGCACTTGGCATGGCACATGGCTTCATAGAAAAATGAAAATAAACACAAGGGGCCAGATTCAATTAAGAATACGCGCAGCAAAGACGGGAAAAAATTTGCGCTGCGCATATTCCCGTCTATTACGGTAGCTGATTTTTATCCGCACCTCTGAGGCGCATAAAAGTCTTTCCTGAAAAATACGCGGCATTGGCTTCACTCCCGAGTTATTCGCGGTGCGAAGCTAATTGAATCTGGCCCAATAGTTTATTTAAATAATATCCCCACACCCCTCGATTGCCTCTTCTTATTATTACATTCAAAGGAGCAGAACGCTTGAATAATATCCACAAACTCTTAATCTGATCGTGATTTGGCAGAGAGGCGTCCCTGTTGCTAATGACAAATCCGCGGTGTAGCGCAAAATGTCACCTCTTGTGGTTCGCACATTGTGAGCTGTTTTAACCCCAAAATGAATCCTTCAGCAGTAAAGCGTCAAATGTCAATCCTTGCTATACATATGCACACCCTGCTAACGCGTTTAACATCAGTCTGTAAAATGCGCAGGAGATTCTACTGCACATCATGACCGATCTACGGCTGTGTGTATGGGTGTGGCTGGCCATGTGACTATCTGGTGATCTCTCTGATAATTGTATAGTGTATATGCAGCTTAAGGCCTCGAAGCGACACGTATCTTCTCCAGAGAAAATGATCGCCAGCTGGCTGTCATCTGCTATAAAGTCATGAAAAACAAATAACAATGTAATGAAAGTGTAAACGCATTCTCCGATCTGTAATCAGGGTGTATGAATGGAGGTGCTTGAGTTACCGTTCCCCTATGGAGGACTAGTCACCAGGCATTGTGGCACTGATTCAGTGTTAGAAGCAGATTTGCACCTCTTCAACCGTGTTACAGTGTGAGAGATGCAAATAACCCTTAAAGACATCACCCCTTCTCCCAACACGCTTCTACTAACAGGCAGCTAAACTGACGGAGCATAAGACAACCACCAGATGCCTGACAAATCCTGACGGTGATGGCTTATAAGCTGCGGCTATGTTGTATATGAAAGAAGCTCAGTTACAGGTGTTTCCTGCAAGTAAACTGTCACCTGATGTTTATCTCACCATTGTGACCACAAAAAACAGACAGTGGTGTGAGGACAGGATTAAATACGCCATATAACGAACCTAACGATGACTGAGGGCCGGGTCCAGGCTTAAGAACGCTCTGTGTGTGCACGGAGATGCATGTAAAAGTCTAGTGCATTCGCGTGACATACTGTATGATGTAAATGTCCGCCTTCCCCAGACCACTCTGCATATAGTCTAATGTACGGGGGGGGCTGTCACAGCCTGATGCACGGAACGCTGAAGGTGCAGAAACCGCTTCCGTTTGTTTCAATGTGTAACCTCTGGCGTGCGCTTGCAAAGTCCAACTTATACAAGCTGATTGTGTAAATAGGCTGACGTTATTAAGTCTGGTCTCAGTCCTAAGATGCTAAATGAAATTCACACGTTAATAACAAAAATAAACTGCAAAACAAACCCTTATTAAACAAAACCGGTTTTCTTCGGGAAGCAAAAGCTAGAGGGCCTCCAAGTATCACGCCAAGTTCACACCTATGGCTGTCCACATGCCAGCTTGCCTTGGCAGCTATTTTGGGCAACAAGTCATGCTGGCATTTGTAGTTCCACACCACTGAAGTTCGTGTTCTGTTTTTTAGTAATCACTGCTTGCATCGCATCGTTTAATATGTTGCAGGTTGAGCCCTAGTTTTAAGGATTGGTTGCACACTTGTGCATGATCATTATGCCATGTAGAACAGTCATTTGCGTGAGATTATAATATAACGTTAATGTCTTCGCTCTTGTTTATTATAATAGAATTTCTGCCTGAAATAGCATTGTGAAAGCTGAAAAATACATTCCT
>WWET01001527.1:21570-31701 GCA_011038615.1 Limnodynastes dumerilii | reverse complement strand
GGGGGGGGTGCGTCATGCATTGCTAGCCACTATTTTGTATTCATTGTGTGTGACAGGTATATTCTGCACCAGTGTTGAGGATATGTAATGTTTACTTTCCAAGTCCCCCAGCGATGGACGTTCTGCAAAATCCTTTCACCTACTCTGACAATTACTAAGGAACATTGCACTGTTTAGTACCACATGGAATGGAGGCAGGCAGGTTTTAGCAGTAACATAAGACATTAACCAATGGATTCGTTTTCTGAAAAGTCACCTTTAAACCCTTTTGAAGAATGGTTTAATAAAAAATGGTCTTTAAGATATACATTAGGGGCACATTTGATCAGACCTGTCATTCACTGATAGGACTGCAAATGGTTAATAAGTGCACATGCACCCCCTGGTGGTCTTGTACTGTAAAGCCAGAAGTGGGATAGAGATCTTGGTCATCAATTTAAAGTTCCAGCATGTGCCTATAGATTTCCATATGCATAACTATAATATACTGCCCACATGTAGGAGAGAAATGTAGTCACATTGACTGCCGTCATGTTGTAATGTCCAGAGCTACTGGCTCATTGGAAGGGAGTGTGAAGCCTGGTACCAGGCTATATGTTTATCTACCCTCCAGCCTATATAGGGCTCCAGCAAAATATCTGCAAAAATGATAGCACGTGCCCTGTATAACGTAATGCTGGCACTGAAAGCGTATGCAGAGGTCCTCAATGCTGAGCTATTGACGGTGAAGGATAAAGGTCCGGATTCACAGTTTTCGGCCCAAAGTGGCCAATATAATCTCCACTCTCCTGAGAAGCCACCAGAGCCTGCCATTTGTACCAGACGTACGGTCAGAGAGTCTCTTGAACAAGTCGTGCTGGCACTTCCCTTGGCAGCGTCTAGACGGACTATAGTTCAGCATGTGCGAGCCATTAGATGATGATTAATGCCGGCTGTTTACAGACCCGAGCTAAGTCGCGTGCATCTCCAGGCATCTGTTTTCTATTCTCTATCCCTGACATGTGTCACGTTGCGGAACTCAGCCTGGAAATGACAGATGCCCACTGCCAAACGGTCAGCCCTGCCGGGGACGTTCTGTAAAATTTTAGCATTTTTTGGGCCTTCCATTGCTGTCATTTGTCCGTCATGTAATTTTTTTTTTTGGTTTTTCTTTTTTTTAGCTCTATGAAGCTGGCCATACACTGGGTCGGTTATTGATTCCAGCAGGGGGTGTCCCATAAACGGGATGCTTTCCCATCAGGAAAACATCCTGTTGTCTGCACCATACACCTCTCCTGCTGCCACCAATAATTCTAGCAGAAGAGAGACGTACGTAAAGATAGGGAGCCATTCAGTCTGTGGTTTGAGGCTTTTTTTTTTCCTCCCCCTATTATTGAATCCAAAGACGACATTGTAGCTTCATCGGCGCATAACTGACATCACCATAGGTGGAGTTGTAAGACATTTACACTATAGTCTTCCAATGGAGCAGGTATTAAAGAGGTATAAATAAAAAGCTCTTTGAGACTTACTGGAAAGAGGCACTAAATGAATGGACCATTATGATCTTCTGTTAAAGGAAAACCATATTTGGCTGCTCTGTGTTCCATCTGTAGCTGACCAGTTATTCATCCTTGTAATAACTCTCCTCTCTCTCTCTCCTCAGGGCCCGGTAATTTATGCTCAGCTCGATCACTCGGGAAAAGCCGGCAACCAAATCAACAAATCCGAAACCGTGGTCTATGCCGACATCCTAAAGAAGTGCTGACTCTCCTTCCTTGGACGTATATTCCAGAGACTACTGTTCATACAGGACCTTACGTGGCACGAGACGACTGCCAACCACGAGCCATGTGTGGCCAGGCCACCGAGGACCGATGCATGTGACTGTAGAGATGTGTATTGTATCTGTGTGTTCCGCAGACCGCGTCACGGAGTGCGCTTCAGGGACTACTTGCGCTATTTAAGATTATACAGTGATGGTCTTAGGTTAAGATGAATTATTTGCAACACTAAATGAGGTGTAAACCTCCCGTTTTTATCTTCTTTCAATACATAATGGAAAATAATATTGAGGTGCATGCGGGACATTATGTCGGTAAGACTGTTATGTGTAATGAATGGTTATATTGCAGGCTTCCACTACACTATAAGTTATGTATGTACAAGAGGCCCCGTGGAACATGTGAAAGGCTTATGTCTTACCTGTGAACTCCATGCGTGAATTATATCTATATCCTGCTCTGTTACTGCCCTGTATACTGTAGTCAAGCCAGTAATTTATCGAAACACTAAACAACGAAATCATCTCTAAGTGCAATTAATCTCTTGAATATTACACTCCAGATGTATCTGCCTATTTGGTACAGTATCTCCCCCCTGTGTGTATTAAGCTTTTTCTGAGACATTCGGACCAAATATCGCATTCTGTATGTTGCAAAAACTTTTGCTAGAAGGTCAAATGTCCTCGTCGCCTGACTTATAGCCACGGAGGACATGGGCCAATGGTAACTCCTGTAAAGGCTTTTCTTTTTTTTTTTAGCTGGACATGTCGTCTCTTACCTTGCTCATAATAATCATCTGTCGTCCGTGAACTCACCTGTTAAACTCTCTGATATAATAGAACATTGTAAATATACTATTTAATCTAACTCAGAGATCAGTGCTGCATGTCTGACTGTGCTTTGCCATATTTTTATAATATATTTTAAAACCTGAAAAGTAAAAACTGGAAGAAAGGGAGAAAGTATTAAGCGTTTCCGAGGTTAGGGTCGCGGACGGTCCTAGGGGTCAGGAGACTGGAAAACCATTACAGGCGAATGAAGAAGCTTCTGCATTCCCTCGCTTTTAAAAGTCTATACGTTGAAGTTAAAAAAAACCTATATGAAACCTTTTTTCTGATTGCACACTGTGGAGACCATCGATTTTTGTGGGTTTCACCCGACCAGAGGTCTCATTGAGGCGATTCGAGCCTCGCTGAATATTTAGTTTTTCCTTTCAAAATGTTGGTCTCCACTAAACCAAATTAGAAGACCCTACGATTCAAATAAGCTTTCCCATAGATCAAGTGGTGAAATGAAACTGTGCATAGGTGCCACAAGGCCATTCTTTGCTCTGTAATTTAATGTAAATTGTACAAGCTGTTTTATTACTTGTTTCTGTCTTTGATGTTCTGTTGTAATCGTTTGTCAGATGCCTTTTTGTATCGCCTTTGAAATTGAAGTTTTGTCGCCACATTATTTTTAACTGCAACTTCTGTTGAATTCAGTCATGAATAGCATTAATGACCCACTTTTGATATTGTACCGTTTACTTGAATGTACCGAAATCCTGCCATATGAAATAAGACTTCTACACAAATATGTATTTTGCTGCCTTATGACTTTATATAAATCGCATCGGTGAACGAGGGGACGCTCACTGCTCTCCCCAGGGGGGGGAAATTCCGTTACGGACAAGGTGCTTGTTGGTTATTTTTGGTCCTTGTGCTATTTCTGTTGCCGGAGGTGCAATTTGGTTATAAAACAGTTACTGGCCTCTTGGTGGTCACAGTGACGTAGGTTTCATCTTGCGTACGTTGTTTTAAGAATTGAGCCACTACGCACGTGTAGTAGCTTATTTATGCTATCTATGTACCATGTCTGTACGCAGTTTGCGGAAGTGCGGTCTTTAGACTGCAGAGGTGATCTTTGCACTGATTGGCTGTTCGGGCCTCTGTCAATCTTGGTAGGAGGCTCGTGCAGCTAGATAATTGGCTGGCTATAGAAATACCGGTCAGCCACCTCCTGGCTGTAGTCTCCGTCTGTCTGACTTCATAACTACCGGCAAGTATAGCATTAATATAGTAATGGGACACCTGTGTCTCCTGCAGTAATCAGAGCTCTTATTGCTGTATTGCCGATAATTATGGGGTGACTCCGGCCAGGAGGTGGACGTACAGCTTCCGATAATTGAAAACGGCCACAAACTACTCTATTTATTTGGAGCTTTGTTGTCAATAATTATTTGGGGAGCCATTTTCAACCAATTAGTGGGCGTTTTAGAAATCTATCCTGCCCACACAAATAGAACAATAATTGGTTCGCTGACCTGATTGGATGATCGGACTAATAATTGCTGTGGTGATTGGCCAGCTTTTGAGCTACTCAAAAATAAGATGGAAAACCCACTTTTCTTTTAACTAGTTGTCGGAAAGATTATTTATACAATGGTCCAACAAACGTTAATTGTTTCCTGCTAACTTGGCAAAACATTGGATTATAATACAGTAAATAAAACAATAGTGGCTGGCTATCGTCATTAGGAACTGTTTAAGTGAAGGGACTGAGGCTGACTTCAGATTGTAGAACACAGATGCAGCTTGCTAGATTTTGTGTACGTTGTTTTATTAAGCAATCCTCAGTATGGGCCATCATCACACATCTCTCTCGTATATAAAAGCCGTTCTTGCTTTGTGTTTTGATTCACATTTGTAAACTGGAATTTCATTATTTGTTTATTGAATTGCATCTATATGCTGTCCTTTGTAAGGTGAGGGGGTCAGATCCCATCTATCTTTTAGGTTCCCTGACAGAAGATCCAGTGGACGCCCTCATCCAGGGGCTGTCTGGAAAGGGTAGATTTCATATACGTGCTAGTGTAAAAGGATATTTTCTGTAATTTTACAGTTAATTATACTGGAATAAACTTATTTCAACATGTAAAATGTATATTAAGCCATCAATATTTGCAGTGAATCATGGTGACGCGTTTCAGAATTTTTGGGGGTTTGGCAAAAAAAATATATTTTGGAAAGACTGTTTCTAGAGCTGTTTTGTTTCATGCAGTTGTGGGATACACGATCGTGACTATCTGAGAGGCCTCTAGTTTCTTAAGACACTAGGAAAATAAACTGTATAATGTGATGGCACTGCAGCGAGAATGAATTTTGTGCTGTTAAAATCTGCTGCTTACCTGGCTAAATATCACCCCACACATCACTTTAGTTTACATTTAGCATGTTTGTTTGTGCATGGAGGGGAGTAGCTTGAACGCTGCCGTTGCCACATTGCTAATACCTTAGTTTATGAACCTAAACAAAATATTTAATCTGAGAGATAGACGCCTTTATTCATAACCGGATTAACAATGTCCTAACGCTTGTTACACGCTATGCAAAAATAAACAGCTGAGACATGAGCAAATTGGGTTGTCACTGATTTAGATAGAAACCTAGAAAGTGACGGCAGATAAGAGCCACACGGTCCAATCCAGTCGGCACAATTTTATTTTATCTGTTTTTTTTAACCATGCCGACCCTAGTCCCTATTTATCCCTCAATTTAGTTTAATATTTACGATATCCTTTATCCCAAAAATGTAAAAATTGTTCTATCGTGTTCCAAATATTCATCCATGCATACTTCATATGAATGAAATGTCCTGCGATGAACAGAGACATTATTACGGGTAGGGTGAATAATAATACATTTAATATACGATGCGGCGAGGAGAAGCGAGCCTGGATCAGCATTGTTCATTAAAAAAAAAAATGATCTCCTAGGTCAATAAAAAACTTTTTGAAATCCTAGCGGGTGATAAAATATCTTCCAATGTGTGTGCATTGGTGTGTATCTGCGCAGAATGATTTGCCAATGAAACATTTGGTTTCCAGTCTGTCTAAAATTAATTGTGTGCGGTCCTGGTACCGCCGCGATAAGTTCTGGGTTAGGTTATTATTAACCTTTGACCTCCAGTACATGTCCAAACTGGGAAAGTATTAGCAGGTTTATAAGGTTTGAGTCTCTGCATATTTGCCCATCCCTGTAAATAAGGATGTACCTGGAATCAGACCAGGACTGTAGCGGACCTGATAACTGAGATAAGGAGATGATGGAGAATGACCAGGCATAGTCTAGTATCTGGACTTATCCTCTACCACCTCAGCTGGTTGGCTTTGCCAATTATCAACTACCATTTTGGAGAAGTAACTTGCCTCCCACATTTCTTCTAAACCTTCCACCATCCAGTGTGGACATTTTAGACTAAGTTAACCCACCATTTCTACGGACGGAGAACATTTGCAAAGTTCATTTTCATGTGATGATGCCCATTTTCATGTGAAAATGGACATGATCACATGAAAATGAACAGTTTCTTATTTACAGACAATAGATCGCCATGGAAAATAGTAATTTTCCTGGTACCGCCGCAATAAGTTCTGGGTTAGGTTATTATTAACCTTTGACCTCCAGTACATGCCCAAACTGGGAAAGTATTAGCAGGGTTATAAGGTTTGAGTCTCTGCATATTTGCCCATCCCTGTAAATAAGGATGTACCTGGAATCAGACCAGGACTGTAACGGACCTGATAACCGAGATAAGGAGATGATGGAGAATGACCAGGCATAGTCTAGTATCTGGAGGAGGAACTGAGTCTTCAGCTGCTGCATTGACAAACCACAGATACAAAACACAGTGTGCGTTGGCCACAGACCAAGAGAGATCATTTCTAATGATCTGTAATGCATAGTCCTGCGGTGTTTCACTAATGCCGACAAGCAGAAGCCAAAGAATCTGATAATAGCTGGGTATATGAGGAAGTGGAAGGCTTGTGAGTATCACTGCGATAGTAATGAGGAAATCAATGGATGACCTTGGCCCTGAAGATAATTATAACTTTTTATAAAGCCTTAATAAATACCTTCTCTGGTCACACACCTGCAGCTTTTCCACCTGTGACAGCAAGTCCAGCATGAGCTATCCTCCAGGTGCTGAATGGTAGCTTCCGTATAACCTTCAGGTCCAAGTAGCTCCTAGGAACCTCAAATGACTGATCCCCTCCCTCTAAATTTCAGTAACAAAATGTGTTCCAATGATCCCCATAACAGGAGCGCACGCAAGAAGGAACCAACTTTTATTATGGGGCATATAAACTAAATGCCTCCTATAATAAAGCTCTTTATTTTGTTAAATTTAGTTGCATTCAAATGATCCGTTATTACAGGGCTCTGTAGGATATGAGGTAATATGGAGACCTATGGCAGGGGATAATTTGAGCACAATTTAGGAGGAATAAAGGGCTTTGTGGGTTGTACATTTAATATACTGCATAATAAAGCTCTTTATTTTTACATAACTATGCTCATTAATTCCTATAAAAGATTAATTCTCTCATAATTAGGCTCTTTATCATATAGAACTCTATTATGGGGGATTTGCTGAGCACAATTAAGGAGAAATAAAGACTAGAAGCACATATTTAAAGCTCTTTATTGAACTAAAATGATTCCCCATAATAAAGCTATCCCCGATCCCCTTTCTAATTTTTTTTACTTACCTTTTAGAACCTCTTCTCCATTTTGCTGGTTGCGAGCCCTGCTCTCGGTTCTGGAACAGAAGCTCCCAGCAGCTGCTGTAACGTCAGCACCACATTGCTGACAGCCTCTCTCCCAGCAGCTTGCAGCCAGAGACAGACATTACCTGGTCTACCCCTGCAGAATGTGAGCAGTGGTGCCCCCCTAGACACTGACCTCTATATGTAGCAGCAGATTGGTGAAACATTCTGTGTCTGAAACATAGTGGTGACATTAACACTTACACCGAAATCCTGCAACCTCAGACCTCAGTGGGGGTTGATTTGTGAATAATTCCCAATTCCAAATACAGGCTCGTATGCAGAGTCCTGGACCACACTTTGGGAAAGCCAGATGAAGCCTTGATTTGTAGAAAGAGGTCAGTGAGAAGGAGGATTGGGGGAATCTCCTTTGTTTTGAATCGGGCTCTAGTGATTAAATTTCTACATAATTCAGCTGACGCAGAGCAAAAATTACACCTTTTCCTAAGGGTGAAACGCGTGCAAGCCTTTAATTGAGCAATACCATAATTGCATTGTCCGGGGTGTAAATTAACATGAATTATTTTGCATGCAGGGAAAATACTTTGCTTTTGCTTCTGTTTTCACAGGGTCTATGGGGCAAATCCAGACCCGTGTGTGCGAATGTCTGTAAGTGCAATCGCATAGCGGGGAATGCACACCCTCTACACTCCCCACTCACGGTAGTAAATATGGACACTTACATGTGTAGATTCTACCCCCCGCTCTGTAGACTTCATTTAAATGGCCATTCTAAGTGAAGGGTCTGCCCCTTCCCTGTAAGTAGTCATACGTAACTTCGTTTTATTGAGGCATAAGCAATTCAAAAGACACTTTTTGCAGTTCCTATTTCACGATGTGTAACATCGCAGCGGTACTGGGTGTGGGTCTCTAGCGCATGGCACTATTTCGATAGGGCTGTCCGCTCGGCTGGAAGCGAACGGACCTATCGTAATAGTGCCATTCGCTACAGGGAGACACACCCAGATCCGCTGCACGTCCCCACTGCGATGTTACAAATTGTGAAAAAGGAGCTGCAAAAAGTGTCTTTTTGGATGCCCCTATTTTGAATGTGTAACACTGCAGAATGTGTTTTTTTTAGGCCGCAGGAGGGGGTGCTTAGAGTGGGGAGGATTAGACACACCCAGTGCCGCTGCGCGTCCCCACTGCGATGTTACACATTGTGAAATAGGAGCTGCAAAAAGTGTCTTTTCGGATGCCCCTATTTTGAATGTGTAACACTGCAGAATGTGTTTTTTTTAGGCCGCAGGAGGGGGTGCTTAGAGTGGGGAGGATTAGGGTAAGGGAGTAGGGAAGCCTTACCTTGCGGAGCACGGAGTTTGGTGCTCTGTGGACCAGTTGCTATGCCTCACAGCAATCAATATCCCAGACAGTTTGGAATTGGCTGCGAGCGAATGGCTCTGTTGAAATTGGGCCGTTCCCTACGGGGACGTCTTCCACGCGCATGTGCAGATGTTTCCTGTCAGTGAATTTACGCAAATGACTTCAGAATCTACCCCTATGTGTCTTGGCAATTGGAAAAGACTTTGCCAAGGGCTAGACATGCACCTGTTCTACCCTTAAAGAAAAAGGTGTAAGTGTGGATCAGCTCCAACACCTAAACTCCCCTTAATGTTGGGATAGCGTCATAGGTTGTTTATAAATATATTATGTAGATGGAGTTAGACAATGCAGTGTTACTTTTAGTGTACAATTTGATACCAACAACAAAAAAAGTCATATATAACGACAATCACCCAATTAAACTTTGTCTCCAGTGAATTTTGTTTGCATTAGTATTAAAAAAAAACAAAAAAAACTTAAAAATACACACACAAGAATGAACGTCTCCCTCCAGTTACCCCACCCTGCCACAGCTACTAATTACAAGGTTTTGGATAAAGCGAATGATTGCTTTTGGAAGAGTAGATGAGTACATGCCTGGAGGGGCTGGGAAGCCCAGCAGAATGCTTCAACCTCCTTTACAATTAGAAGAAAAGCATAAACGCAGCAACGTTGGCCCTTGGCCAAACCATGGTGCAGTTTATAGAAGACCAAGATGAGTTCTAAGATGTACATATTCCAAGCTGGTATTTCCTCCTCAAATTCAAATAAAAAATTGGACATATTTTAAGGTGGTATATTATTTTTTTCTAGGAAAATATTGAGCATCGATTTACAGAAAATGAATGTAGTGTTTTGTCCGTAAATATTTTAGGACAGCACCTGCACACCCAATAAAATGTGGTGAACACTTTAATCTTAGAACTATGACCTGTTCCACCTGCTGCAGGACACACCTCTGAGGAGTTCCAGATGCAGCTATGGTTGAAAGCTGGACACACCCCTGAGGAGCTCTAAATACAACTGTTTGGAGATAAGACACAACCCCTTTGGCTGAACACTACATTGTTCCTGGATTTGACTTGATGTTCATGATGAACCAGGCAGGTGCTTTACAACCATTTGGCATTATTTAACCACAGAATAATTAAATAGCAAATCAATGTTCTGTTTTAATAAATCAGTTTAGATGGTGATAGATATGGCATAATATCCACCTGAATCATACATACAACAAGGCACGTGGTTATCACATAAATACACGCATGTCATAGACACACATATAATAACCCCACTTCATAAAATAGTAGTAATAGGCCAAGCAGTTGTCCTATACTTAGCAACAGACACTTCACAAACGTACATTATACAACACACATGGAAAAACTGTTAAAGGATGTTCACATGTTGCATACAAACATTAGCCCATGTATATACATACATCACACGTAGTAG
>WWET01001526.1:345106-367019 GCA_011038615.1 Limnodynastes dumerilii | reverse complement strand
ACACATTTCCCCCCTTCTGGCATCTCCCTCTCCGCACATTGCACACTCCAGTTCCACCTTTTACCTTACCTGATCCAGCCTTCAGCACTTCCTTCCTTCCATCAGCTCTCTGGATCCTCTTCCTGCAGTGCCAGTCGGAAGCTCCGCCCCCTCGGCTCGTGTTCCTAGACACTGTAATGCTGTTTAGTGTGACAGGCTGCAGGCTTAAACTGATCTTTACTGAAACAGTAAGTAAAAATCAGCTTATGTCTGGCTCTATTATACTAAACAACATTACAGCATTGCAGCAAGAGGACTGCCTGCCGCGTACCACCTAACAGAGGTACGCGTACCACCAGTGGTACGCGTACCATGGGTTGAGAACCCCTGATCTAGATGCTTCTATTACTGTTCTTGTATTTTGAGCTATTGCTGGTAATACATTAATTAGTGCCCTTGTTATATACTATTAAATTAGCTTCCTGTTGTTTTGTTTAGGTGTTAGTTGACAAATATGTGATTATTTGTATTTCATTATTATAAATAAAGAAAATGTGATTCACTTTTATTAATAATGCTCTAAATACTTATCTGGGTTTTAGATAGATAGATAGATAGATAGATAGATAGATAGATAGATAGATAGATAGATAGATATACAGATAGATATACAGATAGATATACAGATAGATAAGATGAAATTGCACAAACCATAATTTAGATCTATTGGACCTGAAGCTAATATGCCGGATTCACACCTAAGAAGCAGTTGCTTCTTAGGTGCATATCTTTAGTAAAGGACCTACTGCGCATGTGTATCAGTTCGGTACGTATATTGCCTCCATGCGGCTTTAAAGAGTATTTTAGGTAATAAGAGGCGGTGTAATGGGTGTTTGGGTGGGTACATAGATTGCGTCTGTACGGTCTTTAAAGACTGCACAGAGTATTTTAGGGAAAAAGAGGCGGTGTAATGCCGCCTCAGGGAGGGATTAGGAAGATGTGGTAGGGGGAGGTATTTAGATTAGCTGGGGAGGGCGAGGGGGAGGCGGGTAGCCGCAATGTCCGCGCAGACATTGCACAGATAGTTAAGGTAGTCCTATGGCACTTCTAAGTGCCATAAGGTTCCTAAAAAGGGGGGTGGATGGAGGCAGGACGAGTGAGTTAGGTGCGGGTCTGTCCACACCTAACTCACACCAGATCTGTAAGTCCAATCAGATATCTATAATGTTCCCCACAACTGTGTTAGCACTTAGGTAACTACTCCTATCTTATTTCTGATCTGTCTCCACTTAAAATGGCAGTGGATCAGAAGTCTAGATCTGTCAGCCATATGAATCTGTGTCTATATTGTACTTTGTAATACTAAACTCCTCCCACTTGCGAGTACAACACGCCCCCTTGTCAGAAGCTGTTGGAAGCATTGAGATTCGGAAGTCTGGACTGAGTGTAGTGCATCCCGATTGGGTGGCTCAGATGCATGTGTATGTCATAATTGGACAAATCATGATATCTTCCTTTTTAATGTTTAAATGATGTCACTACAACTTTTATTTACTGACAAGGTAAATGTTGGGAAAATTAGGTAATAAATTGATATGCTTTCTGTAAATAAAGAGCACCTTTCATTAAAGCCATGCCTATCAAAATTCCCAAGCAAATCTTATGCATCTCTGTAGTACAAAACATTCCACAAAAAAGAAGCTAAAACAAAAACTCGTCTTCTTTTAAGTAATATTTGTGATGTGGAGATAAGTGAAGCAAAGCTAATTATTTTTAGCGAGCACAAGATATTTCACAAAACTAAGCTCCTATGTTTTCTGCAGAGACATTTTAATTGGTTTCCACATGTTTTCATTTTATCTTCTGATTGCAAAGAGATACACTGTGTGCTTAATCACCTAATAAATTAGCACAACCGTGAAGTAAGAGATGAGCTTTCAAATCGAGTTTGATACCACCTTCAATGTGACTGCATGCAATTATCGCCTCATGAGATCATTGTCTCCACCTTACACAAAGATCCGTGGATGTCAGTGTGTGGGTAAAATTTTGTATACCAGGTCACTGGTACTTTTCCTGGTGACATTCATATTTACAGTATTTATCAATTTATTTCTCCCCTTCATACAAAGTTATTAAAGGTTAGCTACCAATTGGTCTTGCAAACTGTTGTTGTGTACAATTCCTGTGTAAGCAATTTCTTAGAAATTATGCAAGTATTGCTAAGTATGGGCTTGATCCAGAATTAAGTAAGTGCTTGAACCTAGTTACTCCTGGGCTAAACCATGTTGATTGCAAGGAGAGTCAAGTTAATTGTATTCTTTGCATTCAGGGATATATCTTTGAATTGCTTACTGCACACAGATACTGACCACCTTTACTACCACACTGTTATTTAGACTTGGGATAGGAAACATCACCTCTCAACTCTAATACTGTTTGCAACAGATGAAATGACTCCCCTACAACAACATGGTTTTGCTCAGGAGTAACTAATTTCAAGCACTTACTTTAAGTCTGGATCTAGCCCTATATGATGGCACATAATTTGCACCAGGGCATTTGGATGGTAAAATAGAAGTTTCCCAGGATCTGAAAGATTAGTTTAACCAGAATACAAGTCAGTATAGTTTTAGGTGAAGGTCTATGGGTAAGACTAGATCGGGATGCAGTCGTCGCTGAGAAAATGCTATTTCCGAAATAAAGACAGTGGAAAGCTAATTTTTGTCTGTCTCTATTTCGAAAATAGCACTAACTAGAAGATTTTATTAATGAATGGGTAATTATGCCTATTGGCATACTTACCCATTCATCAAGAAACCGCCACCACAGACCCATTGCACCGCCACAGCCCTGCCGGACAGGTGAGTATTACAGGGGAGTCTATGCAGAGTTTTAGGGTTAAGAATCTATGGGGAGTTTTAGGGTTAGGCTGCAGTAAGGGGAGACTTATGTTTAAACTGCAGGGAGGGGAGGGTTAGGGTTATAGTAATAGTTACCATTTGCAGCTACATCTTTCTTTCGTGGATCGATTAATTCTCCTCTGCAAGGCAGAAGCAATCGATTTGGGAGAAATGGGAGAAAATGACCCTTTCAAACAAGGGCCGTTTTCAGCAGTGACTCACACCCAGAGGCATATCTAGTAGAGATGTGCGGGATCAGTTCTCAGAGAACCGAGCCCACCTGAATTTTGGGATCCGAGGCAGGATCCGAGCACAGCTCGGATCTCCGCGGCCGCCTCGGATGATGTCACCGAAGCGAAACTTCAAAATCCCTTGTTGAATCTTGCAGGGTTTTGCATTCGGCGCCAGACGCAGCGCGGAGGAAGGAGCGAGGGAATGCCGCAAAGGTAAGTGAGAATGGGGGGAGCTGGACACTTGAAATAAATACTGGAGGGAGCTCGACACATGAAAAAAATGCTGGGGGGAGCTGGACACATAAAAAAAATGCTGGGGGGAGCTGTACACATGAAATAAATGCTGGGGGGAGCTGGACACATGAAATAAATACTAGGGGGAGTTGGACACATTAAAAAAATATTGGGGGGAGCTAATGAGGGGAAGAGTTGGACACATTAAAAAAATATTGGGGGGAGCTAGACACATGATGGGAATACTGAGGGGGAGCTGGACACATGAAATAAATACTGGGGGGAGCTGGACATATGAAATAAATACTGGGGGGGCTGGACACATGATGGGAATACCAGGGGGAGCTGGACACATGATGGGAATACTGGGGGCAGCTGGACACATGATGGGAATAGTAGGGGGGAGCTTGACACATGATGGGAATACTAGGGGGAGCTGGACACATGATGGGAATACTGGAGGGGGAGCTGGACAAATGAAATAAATAGTGGGGGAGCTGGACACATGATGGGATTACTGTGAGGCAATCACAAAGTGACTTCTGTTGGAGATCGGATCTCCGTGTGCGCCTCAGATGAAGTCACCGAAGCCGAACGTCCAAATCCTGCGTCGGATCTCATGGGGTTTTGGCATTTGGCTGCGGAGGAAGGAGCGAAGGATGCAGCCTCTAGTGTCTATGATGTCAAATACACTATAAAAGGGGGGACCTCTAGTGACCGAATGGTCATTAGCAGCGGCACCCCAGAACAGGAAGCAGGAGGAAGTCGTGTCAAGAGCCAGAAGAGGCCGATGACCATCTTCTAGCAACGGAGCAGCATCTACTATCAAGAGGAGCAGGATCTTCAATCAAGAGGAGAAGATCTTTAATCAACATTTCCCGTACAGCTTTCAACACGTCAAGATCTACTAGCAAGTCATCCCAAGACAGATGACTACAAAACAGTGAGTCGATACTTCACTATATTTTTTGCACACATTTACACTATACATTATCCTTAGGTTTAGTTAGTGCACGGTGGCCACCATTATAGTTTAATAAAACACACAGGCACACATTAGTTAGTTAGTTTTAATGTATAGAAATGTATTGTTTAACCATTTGTTTATTCATGTTTAATATTTCTGTTTATTGGGGAAACAGTTTTTTGTTGTTGTTTTTTGACACATTACTCTACATCATTTTACCCCTTGTCAGGCTGATGCTTATAGTACTTGAACTACTTTTGTTTTTTGCCACTGCTGTGTGGCAATGTTTCATAGATGTGCTATAAACTGCAGTGCGTGTTTGTGCCGCTGCTCTGTTGTTTAGTAATAGTAAGTAACAAGCCAGCCCGCTGCAGCGTTTGGCCTAAGCTGTATGAAAATAATATTGTTACCTGTGAGGTGCTCAAAATTGACTAGAAATTACTGGAAATTATTGTTAATGGGGTTAATAATAATATAGGGACAATAAAGAGCCAAATTAAGTTATTTTAGCATTTTGTAGCAATTTGAAAAAAAAATATAGATCCAAAACCAAAACCAAAACACGTGGGGGCAGTTTTGGCAAAACCAAAACACAAAGTTAATACAGATCCAAAACCAAAACACGGGCGTCAGTGAACATTTGTAATATCTAGTGGTATAACTACCATGGGAGCAGGGGGTGCTACTGCATGGCACACGAAAGAGGTGGGGCCAAAGCAACCACCCACCCATTACCCATAAAGGATATGTAAGAGGCTGTTAATTAGACACAGCTCATAACTCAGTCTATGAATGCTGAGCACTGTTAATAAATACATTGCCAGCAGCTGACAGCTTAGTGCTGTCCTCTACTGGCAGGGTGGAGAAGATCACAGCAATGCATTTATATATAGTACTAAACACTCAGAATGAGCTGCCAGCTGCCAGAGACCTCACTGCACATGCTTCAGATATAGTGACAAACCAAACTCATGCCCTTTCTCCTTGCTATGTGGCCCAAATCAGTCTCCTTCTACTCCTGGACATATATGCAATGTACTTCTCCCTTTAAATAATAATCTCTTGCTGCTATAATATCATTAGCATGCTCACCATCTTCAGATTTAGCATTGGTTCTGGATTGTGCTTTATTTTATTTAATGACTAGTTAAAAGCCCATCAAAATGACGGTAAACATATGTAATAAGAGCATTTGCTTATCTTCTTAAATTAAGAGGTGCTTATCTCAAATAATACACAAATAACAACCCAAAAAATACACTCAAGCACTTAAAATATAGACGGTAGCAGGCAGTTCGTCTCAAGACAAGTTAGAAGCTTGTCAAAAGCTAAAACAAAGAAATAACAATAAGAGACAATAGCGTCACTTGGAAAAAATATAATAAAAATAAAAACTTAAAACTAACTCCTTGAACCAACAATGTTACAATTTTATTAAATAAAAAATACATAAATACATATTAGTGTTTCTGCAATAAGGGGCCTGATCCAGACCTGTTTATCCGATTTGCGCATGTGAAAAAAACCTACGTTGCCCAGCGTAGTTAGGTATTTTCTGTCTTCAGGATCGGGCATCCCTAACTGTTGCGTAGTTACAGTTGAGAGGGCATTCCTTGCCTTAACTATGCTACAGTTAGGGAAGAAAGGCAGGGAGAGGTAGGGAAATGAGGAAGATAGGTCAGGGTTAGTTACTTATGATCAGGTCCGGGCGTAATTACACTCTTTTTACGCCGGCTGAAGTTAGGGTAGCCAGTGTAATTACGTTCGGACTGGGGGAGGGTCATAGGGAGTACATGTAGATTACGCTGTGCGTTAGTATGCACAACGCATCGGCGTAGGTCTGGATCAGGCCCTATGTACCAATAATACCAGTAAATACCCTGGCCACAGGTAGTGATAAATGTTCTATCCAGTGAATAAACGATGACAGAAAGTTCAAAAAAAATACTGATGTAATGAAATAACTTAATTAGAGATCAGTTGTAGCAAATATCAATAGTAGAAAATATCATGTGGCAATTGGTAATGCAGGGTAAGAAATGAGTAGTGAATGGGATCACAGTGTAGTAGAAAAAACTTCCCAGATAATGCAACAAAGTAGCCTTGATGTAACTAGTGCTGACAGACACAAGGGGCTCCTCTGGAATCACAATTGTAAATAACTGGAAGTCCCAATGTGAGAACGACCGTGAACTGCAGTTTGGTGGATGTTATGAGAAGATTTCACCTGTACTCATGTGATAACCGGGTGGTAAGGGCTACAGGTTATGAAATAAAAGAAAACAAGGCCCCATAGGGCTGCAGTTTAATAAACGGTAGGCAGGGGAGCAGGGTGCACCATCCAGCATTAGGGTTAATAAGTGGGGGTGGTTGAGTGGATGATGTCAGGGACAGAATAGGTAGGGGTTGGTAGTTAGGTAGGGGGGGGGGGTGGGGGGGTGGGGGGGGGGGGGGGGGGGGGGTTAGTAGGGGTATTTATAAGCTGAGCAGGAGGGGCTTCTTCTAGAATTTCTGGAGGCTGAGTACTACACAGTATCGCTGTTCATATAGTCTGTTCTGTCCTAATCTCTATAATTCTGATTATCTCTATTATCCTCTATCTGCTCATCAGCAGCGGGGTCTGTCAGGTCAGCAACATCAGCTGATAGGATGTCAGCAGGGATGTAGGCTTCACAGTGGCCCTTTCCTTCCAACATGTTCACATCCCAGGGTTGGGTCCCTCAAGCGGGACAATTACCTTTTCCGTTTGCAATTATGCCTCTCTTGCAAACGCAGTCGGGTGTGGCACCTCTGGTTAATGTAGTACCCACGGCGCAAGGGGTGCAAGGCCGTGGTATAGGCCTGTTGCCACAAGCAGGTAGTGGTGCATCAGTGTTAGCGGGGGGCCTTAACACGCTGGCGCAAAACAAGTCACTTATGCTTTTTAACACGCCTCTGTTGCCAGGTTCTGTCATTGAAGATTCTAGAAAGGAGACAGGAGATCGGACAATGCTGGATGCTGAGGAGGCCGGTCCATCCACCCATGGAGCGTAGCAAGGTGATCAAGGTGTCACTGCCAGTTCTGGTGAGTTAGTACCATCCTCCTGGGTGGATCGCTCGCTTTCGCTGTCTCATGGGATTTCGTTGGTTGGGTCCTCTGATTCTCATATCAAGCCTAGCAAAGTGATGAAGGTCCTGTGCAAGTCACTGATGGGGTTGGTTCCCAGGGAGTAATAAAGTGTCCGATGATGCGTGGTCTAAAAAGGTTGCTAGGCCTAGGGCCCCCACAATTGTTTGCCCAAATACAGCTATATATTGGCAGATTAGGGACTCTGTGAAGGACAGAATTAAGAAGGGTAAGATGGTGGAGATGTTTGCCATTACCGAGGATGTGAGAAAGGGGTTAGCTGCAGCCATAGCAAAAGGGGGCATAGGTGAGGAGGCTTTTAAGACGTATGCGCGATGGCTAGAAGGTTTTGCAGTTTTTCCGCATGCTACCTTGACTTTCAGCCTGGGGAAGCTAGGGCCATTTGGTATTATTTCCACCTTATACTCGACCTTCAGGTTAATTGCAGGGGGCAGTGTGGAGAGCCTACGATGAGAGCTTCCGTAAGAAGCAGGAGGGTAGGCAATGCATAGACTTCAGCATTAAGGACATAGACATTTGGACTAGAGTGACCCAAGGGGCTACTTGGGGGGTTGCTACCGGGCCGCAACAGTCCTTTCGTAATTCCGCCCCTTTGTGAAGGACAGCCACTCCATTCGCGGGTAGGGTAGGTGTTTTGCATTCAATAGTGCCCCCAACAAGTTCCAGGTTTTGTCCGTGGACAAGCTGCGCGAAAGGGGCCTCAGCAAGGCCTAGTCACCAATTAAGTTAGAGGCTTTGTTGGCATGGTTAGACGTCTACCCCTTAAGGGAAGACGCGGATCTGTTAAAGTTGGGGTTTATAGAGGGTTTTAAGTTGCCAGTTTCAGGCATTGTTAATGTAGGTTGTCCTACGAATTTAAGATCAGCAAGGGAATTTCGAGGAAGTTCTTTGCCAAAAGTTTTTTGACGAGGTAAAAAAGGGCAGGATCGCTTGCCCCTTTGCCGACTCGCCAATTCTAGATTTAGTCATATACCCAGTGGGTGTTGTACCTAAGAAGGCCCCTGGGAAGTTTAGGCTTATTCAGCACTTATCCCATATGGAGGGTGGGTCAGTGAATGATGCCATCGATCCGGTTCACTGTAGGGTGGTATACCAGTCTTTCGTGGATGCACTGGCTATGGTACAGTCTTTCGGCAAAGGGGTATTGATGGCTAAGTTGGATATCGAGTCCGCTTTCCGTTTGTTGCCGTTGCACCCTGAGTCATTCCGGTACATGGGTTTCCAGATGCCTCAGGGTTATTTTGTGGATTGTTGCCTGCCAATGGGCTGTG
The DNA here is from genome assembly GCA_011038615.1 of Limnodynastes dumerilii. Classification (NCBI taxonomy): domain Eukaryota; kingdom Metazoa; phylum Chordata; class Amphibia; order Anura; family Limnodynastidae; genus Limnodynastes; species Limnodynastes dumerilii. The sequence continues at coordinate 358,305 of WWET01001526.1, read as the reverse complement.
CCATCTCTTGAGCCTTCTTTGAAAAGTTTAGCTCTTTTCTACATTGGTGTGTCCATGTAGGGGTCAAGCACGAAGGCATTGCCCACTACCTGGATAACTTCTTGTTTATTGGCCCCCGCTGATTCTGATATTTGTAGTCAGACTCTGTTTTCAGCGCAAGCACTGCTTTCACATTTTGGCGTACCGGTGGCGTTAGAAAAGACGGAAGGGCCAACGAGCTGTTTATCTTAATTGGGAATCGAAGTCGACTCGGCAGTAGGGGTTTGTCGTTTACCAGCGGATAAAGTTCAGCGGTTAAGGGACTCCCTTCTGGATGCCCAGAGATGGTGGAAGGTTATTTTTTTTTAAAAAAACAGTCTCTACTGGTACTGTTGAACTTTGCCTGCAAGGTTATCCCAATGGAAAAAGTTTTTTGCCGTCGGCTGGAGCGAGCGACTGTGGGTGTGCGTCTGTCTCATCACTTTGTCACTTTATCACGTGGCATTCGTGATGACATGGAGGTATGGTCTATTTTCCTAGCTAATTTTAACGGCCTTCATATCTGGCAGGAATCGGTTGCATCAAATAGAGAAGTTAAATTTTTCACAGAGGCTTCGGTGTGTATTTCCAAGGGCAATGGTGCAATGCAGCATGGCCTGAGGATTGGAGCGCAGTTGGAATTACTGCTAATCTGTTGGTCCTGGAACTTTGGGCCCAGGAGCTGAGGAATTGGAGCATATTGTTCTGGTGCGACAATCTTGGGGTGGTGTCAACAATAAAAAATCCTCCTCACCTCCGGCAATTAGGTTGCTAAGGTTTTTAGTTTTGAAATGTTTAAATTTTAATATTACGTTTAAGGCAAGACACGTCCCAGGGGTGGAAAATAGAATAGCAGACGCCCTGTCACGTTTTGAGTGGACCAGGTTTAGGGAGCTGGCGACGGGTGCTCAGGCTCATGGTTTGTTATGTCCTTCGCAGCTGTGGCAGATCGGGAAGCAGGATTAGTGGCCCTGGCGAACAACTCCATGGCTACGGCGACTCTTCACATCTACAGGCGGGCCTGGGACGAATGGTCCCGATATTTAGAAAGTGGACAGGGAGGTAAGTCGGTGTCTGACCTTTTATTATACTGGCTATGGCAGGAATATAGTGCTGGTAGGTCTAAGGCTACTATGTCGTCGTATTTAGCTGGGGTAGCACACTTTTCCATCATTTATGGCCAATCCGACCCTACAAAGCACCCTATGGTGTGTAAGATCATGAAGGGGTGGGCTCGTGTCCAGCCCTGTCCGGATGACACTAGAAGGCCCATTGACCTGGGGTTGCTGAAGCAGCTGCTCGCTTTTATTCCGGGTATGGCTTCTGATGATTTTGAGTGTAGCCTGTTTAAAGTGGCTTTTTCTTGGGCTTTCTTTGGCGCATTTAGGATCAGTAAGCTTGTCGCATCTGGAAAGGGGGCGATCAGCTCCGGTATGTTGGAAAAGAATGTGGTGTTGAAAGAGGACTCTGTGGCATGTAAAATTCATAGGTCCAAGACAGATCAGGTTGGTAGAGGTCGTGGGTCTTTTTGCCAGCACACAAGGACAAGTTGCTATGCCCTGTGGATTTAGCCAGGCTGTATTTGGCACAGGAAAAGACAAAAGGTTTCAGTTGGCTCTCACATAAGAATGGGAGCCCTGTAACTAAATATCAATTTGTTTTTATATTTAAAAAATGTATCAGAGGTATTGGGTTAGACACCGCTAATTATGGGACGCATTCCTTTAGAATTGGCGCTGCCACTTTCTCTGCCCTGGATGGACGCCCAAATGACCAGATCAAGGTGCTGGGGCAGTGGAAGTCGAACGCTTTTATGAAATATATTAGGTTTAAGTAGGCTAAGTTAAGTAGGATCCTCGAGCCCGTGCCCGTCCGGGGGGGGAGGGGTTCTCCTTTTTCTCCTCCCAGGAAGGCGCCTGATTTGACCTATTGGCTGTCTTGGAGGTTACTGGAGTTATCTCCCGTTAGTAGTCCTGAAGTAGTGATGTTCCTTTATAAATCATTGGTACGCCCTCACCTTGAATACTGTGTTCAGTTCTGGAGGCCATATCTCCAGAAAGACATAAATACATTAGAGACTGTGCAAAGAAGAGCAACTAAAATGGTCCATGGCCTTTGTAACAAATCATACCAAGAAAGGCTCGAGGAACTAAACATGTATAGCTTGGAGCAGAGAAAGGAGAGGGGGGACATGATAGCAGCTTTCAAATACATCAAGGCTTGTGACCAGCTAGAGGAGGGTACCATTTTTCAAAAGAAAAAGTGTAATAGAACACGAGGGCATGGACACAAATTGGAGGGTGGTAGATTCAAAGGAAATGTGCAGAAAAATTACTTCACTGAAAGGGTGATAGATAAATGGAATATTCTCCCATCTGAGGTGGTTGAGGCCAATAAAGTAGAACAATTTTAACATGCTTGGGATAAATATAAGGGTATCCTAAATTGTAAACCAAATTGAGGGTAAATAGGGTCTAGGGTCAGTATAGTTTTAAATAAACAAATGGGCAGACTAGATGGGCCATGTGGCTCTTATCTGCCATCACTTTCTATGTTTCCATGTTTCTATGTTAGATCGGCTCTGGGCCAGGCAACCCTATCCCCTAGCATCCCTCACCCCTCTCTTTTTCACCCCTCTCTGTTTATAAGTGGTTAAGGTTCGGAAAATGTATGGTTATATATATATATATATAAAAAAAATTATAATAAAAAACAAAAATAACATAAAACTATTGTTCATTCATAATATGGTTTTTGAGCAAAATCTTTAAATATACAGTTGAATATTTTAAGGTTTGGATTCCGTGATTGTTTAGTTTCATAGCTGTAGGGGGGGGGGGGATTTCCTAGGCACATGGTTTGTATACGTTTTATCACGAGTTTTCCCGTTTGTCTTTATTGCAGGTCGTGCCTCTGACCGGAGGAAGGCCTGGATTAAAGGCCATTCCTTTATTTACTGGGGGGGAGGTGTGCAGCGGCTGCTGGTGGTGTCCCTCCTCCCCCTGGGTGGGGGGTGGTATTGTTAGGGTGCAGGGGTATGCGCTGGGAGTTACTTTCTCACCTCATATCTAGAGCTCTCCTGCTGTTTGTGCACACAGACACTGTGGTTATTCACCTTGGGAGTAACGATCTGGTAGATCGGTCCGCCTGGGATTTGGAGCTTGCTATGAAACGTGATTTCTGTGAGTTCATAGCAGCGTTTCCGCTGATCAGATTTTGCTGGTCATATATGATACCCAGGTTGCAGTGGAGAGGTGTCATGAGCATCTTGGGCATTGATAGGAAGCGTAAACAAACTAATTACGCCATAGCTAAGTGTGTGCATTTTGCTGGCGGGAGGTTGCGTTCGGCACCCAGACATCCGCCATGATCTGGTGAATTTATACAGGAGGGACGGGGTTCACCTATCTGAGGAGGGGAACCTTATATTTTTAAAAGATTTAATGGGGGTTTTAGAGGGCATATAGGTGGCAGCGAAGGCACTTAAGGGTCCCTTCGTGTGGCGGTGGCAGTGGGGGGTCGGCAATTGTTGGGGGTGTTTGGCGCATGGGGGTTGTGGTTTGGGGAGCGGGTGGGAGGACTGGTCTGGCAACTAACACTGCCCGGTAGCGTTGCTGGGACACCAAACTCTGCAGTGGGGTCCTTTAGGAGTTGCCACCTTCCAGGTGCTGGGGTGGCAGCTGTGAGTGGGAAATATATTTACAGAGTTCTTGCTGGAAGACCGGTCTCAAGGGGGCACCATTGGTCAGTAGACCTTGTTTATTTTGGGGTGGGAACTGTTTAGGGGTTGGGGGAGTTAGGCTGAACCCCCATATCTGCTATTGGGCCACCTATCGCTATTTCATACAAAATACATAGTCAAAGTGGGTTCTAATCCAGATGGCTCTAAATTAAATTGTCCCTGTATTTATTTATCGCCGTGTGTATGACTGTATGGTGCATGATGTCATCTCTGCCATTTACCATTTACAGTTGTAGTGTAAGCATGGTGGATGTGGATTGCAGAGAGGTGTAAACAACGTAAGAAAACTCTGAAACTTTTTGTCTGGTAGTTACATGGAGGACCCCTGTATCGTGGATAGCACCAATAGTGATTGCGATCTGCTGCATATTAACTGCCTTGAACTGGGACACCATCAGGACCAGTGACAGGACATTAGCTGCTTTAGTACCTTTCCGTTCTTCCACTACATCAAACTCCACTATCTCTCCATCTTCCACACTACGAAGATACTTCTTTGGATTGTTCCTCTTTATGGCAGTATAATGGACAAACACGTCTTCCTTGGTGTCATTTTGGTTGATAAAGCCGTATTCGTTACGCACGTTAAACCATTTGACAGTTCCCAAAACCTTGGTTGTGAGAGAGAGAGGGGTCTAAAGTGATGGGCTGCAGTCGGAAGAGAGCTGAGGTGAATTGTGTCAGAGGATTGGTGGAGGAGAGCTGAGGCGGAGTGTGGCAGAGATATCTGAAGAGGTGTAAGGAACGGAAGGAGAGAAGGAAGGCAGGAACAGGAGGCAGCAGACACATCAGCTGAGAGCCGGAGAGAGATTTGTGAGGTGACAGAGGAAAGAGAAGGATTAGTGATATGGATGGAGTGTGTACTGTGAGGCATCATAAAGGAAAGTGACATGCTACAGACAGAGGGAGCTGAAATAACTGAGGTGATATAAAGGGTATTGAAGAAATAACTGGAGAAGAGAGTAATAAAGCTGTGGACCATGTGAGGTGTGAATATAGGAGGTTCTGGCTGGAAACAGTAGAGGAATAGAAGAGCAATTAAAGAGACAGGTGGAAAAGCAGGGGCATAATTGAGCCAAAAGGACAATGAAGTAGATCCAGAACTACGTGTGCAATACGTTTCCACGCGTAACGTATTTTCGCATGCGTATGTTCTACACACTCCCCTAAGCACACCCCTTGAATGTACGTATTTCACCGAATTCCGCTTCCCAAACCCTACCTTAACTTTTTTTTCACGTAACAGCGTACGTCCTCTAACGGATGTATAGACTACGTGAACGTACGCCGCTGAAACATCATAAAGAATATTTATTAAAATTACATTTATTTTATTTAAAGTGTTTCTGAGTTTTCTTTGCTTACACCTCTCTACAATCCACATCCATACACTACACTATCCATACACTACAACTATTATATCAAAACCTGTAGCCCTTATCACCCAGTTATCACACTCACACTGTATTTTATTTAATAAAATTGTAACATTGTTGGTTCAAGAAGTTAGTTTTAAGTTTTTATTTTTATTATATTTTTACCAAGTGGTACTATTGTATCATATTTTTATTTCTTTATCTCAAATAATAAGTGACACTTTTGCAATTTTGGAGAATCTTGACGCTAATAGGCTGCCTCCTTTTCATAGGGACGAAGAAATATTTGACTCCATCCAAGGGCTAGATTTACTAAACTTCTCAAATGAAAAATGGAGATGTTGCTCATAGCAACCAATCAGATTTTAGCTCTCAGCTTCCTATAGCATATAGAGCATGTCTAGAATGCAAATGGTTGTTATTGGAAACATTTCCACTTTTCCTATTGAGAAGTTTAGTAAATCTAGCCCCACAGGAATGACATGAATACCAGTTTTTCATATGTCCAACAAACAAGAGCAATGGTGAAATCCAAATGTTGTGAAATTCCAAACCCTTTGTTACTCTTAGAAAAGCGTTAGATTATTTGTTTTTCCAGATAAAGAAAATAGTACAAAATTTGTTTACCAAACTGGCAGGGATTGGAATGGTTTTGAACAAGTATAACACTTTGGGAAGTAGTATTATATTCACTGTAGTTACACTACTTAGCCGGGAGAATTCATAGTATATCCAAGATAGACAACTTAATCTGGATTGGGCGTTACTTACAGATTATTTCATGACTAGTTAAAACTTGGATATATATATATATATATATATATATATATATATATATATTGGGAATGTATAAAATACTCTCAATTAGCGCTCATCCAGTTCAACTACTTAGTGAGTTAATTGGTTTGATTAAAGGTATTCTTTACTGTTCATGCCTGATGGTACAGGTGCTGCCTGTTTTCACAAAGCGGGCTTGTAAGTGTGCCAAGCCCTAAAATTAATTGAATGGTGATTAAATAAGTGACCGGGCGCCAGAAACAGATATTCTATTGTTGTAAACTATTATCATCAATACTCATTAGATTCAATCTTCACGGAAAAGATGGAGTATTTATAATATGCAGAACAAGGTTTGGAATATATAAGTTGTGTTGTCCTCTTGTATACAGCGCGTATATATATATATATAAGCCAGAAGACCAAACCTTATGATCAATATGCCTATAAGCCTATAGGACTTAATGCAATGATTCTACCCAGTTTGAATCATTCTGATAGCAAGAACAGAAAAATGCCACAATCCGTTTTTGATGTGAATATATATAAAATAAACTTTACTTCATAGATATTTTTAAAAACATGCTAATCGCATTAATAAATAATAAAAAGGTCCTTAGTGAAAGAGTCTCAAATAGTCTTATAAAAAAGCAGAGTTTATCTGAATCAGCCGTTTTTGTAGCAGTCTCAGTACATGCGGTCCTTTGCAGGCGCTACTGATGTTCCAGGCGATGCTGCTCCGTGGTGATTAACTATGCCGCTTTGAAGTGTAAAACAAGCCTGTACTTTGAAGCTTATAAATCGTGTAGCAGGTCAACCAACGCGTTTCGTCAACGGGGGGCACGTGGTCCCGCACAGACTTCCTCAGGGATGTGTAAAAGAGTTGAGATGTGGTGCCAAGGAGGATTTTTATCTAGGTCTGAAGTGCGATGCTGATTGGTAGTTGGGGTACCTCCTGTCGGGCTAGCAACGGAAGTATCTTATAACCTAATGTTTTGAATGACAAAAAATATAAATAAATAAACAAATATTTTTTGAAGCTGTTCTGGTGTGTATCTTATTCGGAATTTGTAGCAAAATCAAAAACTTAGAAGGGAAACAATGATTATATTAAGTAACATTTTTTAAAAGGGAAGTGAAATGGGATACAGTGTGTGGATACATATGATATTAATCCTTTTTTCTTTAAAGGGGATTTATGGTGAGAGACAAGGGTATGAATAAATAGTGATATATACCAAGGAAATTATATAACCGCTATGGAGTCTAAAGTGTTAAGAATTAATGTAGAGAGGGAATAAATTTAATTAGAGCTAGGTTAAACAAAAAAGTACTGTACTCTAATGGGAATAATGATCAATAGTGAAGGAAACTAAGTGCTAATGAGATTAATGTTAATCTCATTAGCACTTAGTTTCCTTAGTTTAAAAAATGTAACTTAATATGATCATTGTTTCCCTTCTAAGTTTTTGATTTTGCAACAAATTCCGAATAAGATACACACCAGAACAGCTTCAAGAAATATTTGTTTATTTATTTATATTTTTTTGTCATTCAAAACATTAGGTTATAAGATACTTCCGTTGCTAGCCCCACAGGGGGTCCCTCAACTACCAATCAGCATCACACTTCAGACCCAGATAAAAATCCTCCTTGGCGCCACACAGCTTTGAGAAAGCCCCGGGAGCGGGGCGAAATGCGTAAGCTATTGTTTACATTGTTGGTCTCTTACCGCTGCTATTCTGACTCTCTGCACCTGCACTTACACTATCGCAGATCTCAACCACTTGAAGAGGTGAAGACTTTTCTCTCACGCTCCGCAAAAACAGTTGTATTCCCTCGGTGTGGGGAGAACACGTGTTACATCAGCTGCGCTTGCAGCCTGCCGCCGCTACCATTCAGCGCGGCTTGTTTGATCTGCAACGTCCTTTAATCTCCAAAGGCGTGCTCTTGCCTGAGCTGACTTGCCACAACGGAGGAGTAAACATCATTCAACGAATATCATACGTTCTCTGTCTTCACCATATTCTATTCACTACTGTGACTGACATCTCTGCGATATCTTCAAGTTGCAACTAACACAGTGACCAGGGTTGTGAGTACCATAACATACCATCTCTGCATTCGTTACTAATTGCAACATTGTATATACTAATCTCTAAGACTCCATTACAACAGATATATACTCTGATGAAATCATCCCACCTTGGGGCACCTATTTGAATAAACTGCAAGCCATTTATAGAACTCGTGGGAGGTCTTTCTGGACTTTAGCAATAGTTATTGAATCAATTGGTACCTAGCAGATTCATTTAATCATGTTATAGCAGCTGCTATTATTTTATATATCTTATGCCTCACTTTACTTTTTATTATGTATGAATAAAATTTTGGATTTAGCTACTTGGTTGCACCAGTGAATTCAGTCATTTATACATATATTTTTTTGGATTCATTGTATTTTATTACATTCATTTATCCACATTTTTTGTTTTTTAGTTGAGTTTTGCTGTGGTTTTAAATTTGTTTGTTTTGCCTTTGGGGAAAGTGCATACTTCCCCCGAACAGCTTGAATTTAGCGCCAGAGTTTCTATTTTCTTTTTACTGTTTGGCTCCACATCTCAACTCTTTTACACATCCCTGAGGAAGTCTGTGTGGGACCACTTGCCCCCGTTGACGAAACGCATTGGTTGACCTGCTAAACGATTTCTGAGCTTCAAAGTACAGCCTTATTTTACACTTCAAAGCGGCATAGTTAATCACCACGGAGCAGCATCGCCCGGAACATCAGTAGCGCCTGCTACAAAGGACCGCATGTACTGAGACTACTACATAAACGGCTGATTCAGATAAGCTCTGCTTTTTTATAAGACTATTTGAATTCCTATGAGACTCTTTCATTAAGGACCTTTTTACTATTTATTTATGCGATTAGCATGTTTTAAACACCTGTGAAGTAAAGTTTATTTTATATATAATTACATCAAAAACGGATTGTGGAATATTTCTGTTCTTATTATCAGAATGATTCAAACTGAGTAGAATCATTGCACAAAGTCCTATAGGCTTATAGGTTTATTGATTATAAGGTTTCTACTTTTGGGTTATATATGTACGCGCTGTGTACGTGAGGACAACACTACTTATACATTCCAAACCTACACATATATATAGTAAAACATATGACAATATAGAATACACTCTTTACTATTGTCTCTGCATACATAACACATCACTTCAATGTGTTCTGAGCTACTGAACTGATCTATCTATCCAACGATCTGTCTGTCTGTGTGTCTGTCTACACACTGGGGCTAATTCAGAATTTTGGAGTAAGGGCAAAACAGGTGCAAGTGTGCTGCAGTGGTATTGCTTAGGTCTACACTTACCTAAAAAAAAGGTGTAAGTGCAGCCTCGAATCAGCTCCACCGAGAAGAATATTGAAGCTGTCTGATCTGAATTATACCGCCACCCTGTGGCCAGAAGATGTATTGATCTCAACCCTATTCTCACAGTGTGGCATGTAACTGGCTGAACACTGTTAATCAGCTCCGTGCCACAGATCCTTTCAGAGGGATCAGAGATCAGACAGAATGAGGTGGTACCAGCTCCTGGGGTGGTGCAGTAGGTGTGTTGCTGGTCCAGCAGGCCCCCATAGCCACTGGACCCTGATATAATCGCATCCATTTTTCTCGGTATAGTTACGCCCATGGGGCCTGATCCAGAGCAACGCTCGCAAGCGAGCGTACGCTCATCGTATGCGAATTTTCGGCAAAAAATTCGCAATGCGCATGCCCAGTATGACAGGTTCCGGTCGCCCGAGCGTCATGAGCGAATAGCGGGCGTATCGTTAGCGTATTTTTCGCTCGCTGGGCGTATTTTTTTTACGATGGTCGGCTGGGCGCCCGTTTTACTACAGGGAGGCGGGGATAGCCATTTAAATTGTACAGTATGGGCGTGCTAAGCGTATTTTCGCAGCGTATTTTCTGCGAATTTTCGTACGGCCGACGGTCGTACCCAGTGTAGGGTATAGCCGCCGTAAGCAGGGACTTTACTATGGGAGTGCTAGGGGCGTGTAGGTTGATACGACGAGCGTATTTTCGCATTCGCCCGTCGTGCGAATTTTTCGTAGCGCTGGATCAGGCCCATGGAGTCTGTCTCCACAAAACTGATATAAAGATGGATCAACTATCCACTCACCGTGACCCTCCATAGCAGCACTGCAGAGACAGACTCTATAGCGCTGCTTACCAAATAGCTGGTGCCAGCTCCTGAGGTGGTGCAGTAGTGTCCAGTAGGCTCCCTAAGCCGCTGTGCAATCGCAGCCATTGCACCCAGTATAGTTGCGCCCATGCTTTCACTCATATATCAGAGGGTGGGTGTGTTTACTGAGGCTTATTCACAGTTGTACAGCAAAAAAATCGATATACATATAGATAACCACCTGCTGGGTGCACACTGATTTTGGGTTTTTCTTAAACAAATAAAAAAATATAAAAAAAAAAATAATACTGGATGTTTCGAACACCTAAAAACTTTGTATAAAATAAACTTATATAAATTACTACACGTTGGACAATGAGTATTACCGTTTAAAAGGTAAGTCCTAAAAAAAACCATGAGATACAAGTAATGTGAAAAAACCTTTTGAATAAATTAAACAATTGAAAATGAAACTATGAGTGTATACACCTTGAATCTATAAGATAAGTGGTGGGGGTGCTATGTACAAATCCTGCACAAGGGCCCCCTCACTTCATAAAATGTCCCTACTAACTGTATACAGTGTTTGTTTAGTTAGATTTAATCCTATGATGCTTTATTTTGTGGGAGCAGTGTGTGTCCTTTATGTGTCGTAGCAGACACTACGGTAGACTCTACAAGGAGAGATTGGCGGCTATTATAATGGTCAAAAGTGAGGCCAAAAAAACACCAAGAAAGCAGGTTAAAAAGGTAGTTTGAAGGCACAAGAAGAAAGGAATTAATTAACAGGGATAATGAAATAAAACATGAAGTAAGAAAAGAATTTTAAATGCACACAGTTCTATTTCAAAAGATATGTGTTCATGTTGTTAATCCCATTTCATACAACTATAGGATATGAAATTCATTGATGCTTACACACTAAAAAGTAATAACACTTTAGTGGAAAGACAATAAAAATCTCATTTTCTAAGGTTAGCTCAATATACCTTGTTCTGTATGATTTCTTTCCAAGCAATGTGTTACAGAGAGGAGAAAATACATGCTATGTGTGATAAACCTAACTCACTTATTTATATGTGAACTCTTTCTGTAACTTTAGGCAATTCCCTTTGGAATACTGTGTAGAAACAGGAAGAATAAGAGGGCAAAATGGTTTTCTATATTGTTGCAAGTGTCTCTAATCATCACATCTCTCACAAAGCAGGCAATTCCAATAGAAAGACAAAGATGCTTTTGGATACATCCGGGCAAAGCTTCACTGAGGAAGAGATTCCTATTGTTGTCATAATTCTGTTCAATAAACAAAAATACTAAACATGTAGGGTCTGAGCCGGACTGTCATGTAAAACAGAAGGAATCTTGCTTTAGTCTCCACACAAATAAGGTTTATATAGTATGTGATCCGGTCATACAACTGTAGCTCAGGCTTCAGATTGTCAATACCCAACTGCAAAAAATACTGTAGTGCAGACTGCCAACGCTGAAAGCCGACATCGCTCCGGAGCATACATCTATGTAAATATCAGTCACTAGAGTCACTCTAGTTGCTGATATTTCCTCATTGCGGCGCTGCCCCCACATTCCCGAGCTAGTCTGTCCTGCATATCCTCGCAGAGCGCATTCTGTAAAACTCTACTCCTACATTTTGTAAATATGCTTAACTTCATTTTAATGCGATAGGGCCAGTTTTGAAGTGAAAAGTGGCCCTATCGCACTAAAATGATCTTTGTAAATAGAGCCCTTTATGTCTTGCACTCATTGATGGACACTGGAGGTCTGTGCTTCAGACTGATAATACTTTGATTTAATTTGCCCACAGGCAGACTTTCTGGTGGGACTGCAGGCGGACGGATCAGAAAGGAGACATACAAGTACTATAAAATTCCACCTGCCTCCTTTCAGGTCCTCGTTTTTTAAAAGTCCTGTACAATGTTAAAAAAGTGAAGTCCCCTTCATTTTCTGCAGCCAATAAATGCTCCTCTTTGGCTGATTGACAGTTGTTTGCCAGGGCAGATCAGACCCAGGAATTTCCTGGGTTATAGGTGGACTTATAAAGCAGCTTTATTTTTACATGGCAATTTGCCCAGCAAAAACTAAATCCTGTTATTTTAATTTTTTTGTTTTTAGGGTGGTGATGTGAAAGCAGTTAACAGGAGATGACAGAGTGTGAATAAAAGATTTAGGAGATTTGTTTACATACAGTTTACAATTTGAAAGTTTCACTATCACTGTTAATATTATTTTATTTTATTTTATTGGAAGTAGTCAGCCCTTTTATTTCATTCAGCCCCATTTAGTTTTAAGGAAACACTTTGGTAGCAGTGGTTATGTTTGATGTGTCACAACTGAGGTGTGAATCTGTGAGAGGTGACATGATGACACCCGAGACTCTGACTGAAGTGAGAACTAGATTAGTGAAGATCGGTTCAAGTGTAGAGAAAAAGAGAGTTGGTAAAAACTTTAAAGTGGTGAGTTTTAGAATTTGCCATTGACAACTATTTTGCAGGGATTTTGAGATAATTAGGTTCAGGGCCGGCGCGACCCGCTCCGCGGGGGGATGCGGTGCATCCCGGCGCCATGCTGGATAGGCGCCGGACATCCCCCCGCACCACGATATACAGAATGGCAGCGTTCATACATTCTCCTGTATGAACGCTGCCAATCTGTATAGCGGTGAGCGGGGGAATGTCCGGCGCCTATCCAGCATGGTGCCGGACCCCCGCTCCGTTATACAGCCTGGCAGCAGCGCTCATATAGGAGTTCCTGTATGAGCTGCTGCAGTAGTCACAGAACATCTCACAGCTGCAGCAGCTCATACAGGAACTTCCTGTATACACACTTCCTGTCTGCAGACACAGCGCCGCAGAGGAGGAAGGGGACAGGTAAGTAAGTAATTGAGGGGGACTTGAGCATTATTATGGTTAATACTGGGGAGAAGGAGGGGAGCTGGGGGCATATTATGGTGAATACTGGGGGGGGATAGGGGAGCTGCAGGCACATTATGGTGAATACTGGGGGAGGGAAGGGAACTGGAGGCATATTATGGTGAATACTGGAGGGGGGGAATAGGGGAACTGGAG